>VZTH01001998.1:264285-276054 GCA_013397815.1 Aleadryas rufinucha
TAGTATATATTATTTATATATATATACATATATATAATATATATTTATATATATTATATAAAATTCCTATTAGGAAGCTGCACAACTTGTATCCTGCACTGAAGCAAGTTAGCAAATCCCTGATTCAGGTGATGCTACTTTAAAAAAATAAAGCCACCTTGTCAATATTTTGGCTGATTTTGCCATCTGTCAGGAATATTGCTAAGGCTTTGGGTAGCCCTGGTCTGCATCCCTGCAATCCTGTAAAATCCAGCTGTCCTGCAATGTCTCCTCTTGGAAAGGATTGTGAAGATTTAAAAGTGAGCCAGGCACCTTCCTGAGCACGAGGGTTATAAAATTTGGGGGTTCCTACCAAATGTGTTTCCATAATTCCGTTGGTTTTTCTCTTTCTTAGCACTTAAAAGGCTTCTTTTTGATGCCTTTTCAGTGGAATTGATGCTTATGAACTAGTCCATGTATAAAAACGATTTTTCTGATTTGTCTTAAATTGCATTTGCTTGATGATCTGAAATCTAAAATACATTTCAAGCCTTTAAAAATAGACCCACAGGAGGGGCCGAGTCCCTGCTCTGACACAGATGTTTCTGCAGGAGGGCCGATGCCCTCACATTATCACCATGGTCCCATCTAAACACATTTAAAATATAAAATGACACATTCCCCATGAATAGTTTTGATTTGGGCAGCAGGGATGTGGAGCTAAAATTCCAGTTAAAGATGGGTTGTGATTACGAAGGACCAGCCTGGCTGCAGCTGCAGGGACAGGGATGGGACACGCTGCTGAGGCTGGAGCAGGAGATGGGGATCCCACAGCTCTTCCCTGGGAAGGGAGACTCTGGGAGCCCGTGTTTAATGCACAAAGTTATATCTGGGTAGTTTGTGAAGAGGGGAGTGTGGCTGATCCAGGATAAAATGGTTTCAAACAGGGAATACTTGTTGGGAAGAGCTGTCCTGGAGTGGAGATGGGAGTGGGACCCTCGCTGGCCATGGGTTGTGTGGTTGTGGCTGACATCTCTGGAGCTGCTCCCAACAGGATTTGATTTCCTGCCCCAGACAGGTCCTTTTTCTTTTCTAGGCATCTAAAGGAGAGTAAGGAAGGGCTCTGGGGTGACTTTCCAGTTCCTAAAGGGCTCCAGGAGAGCTGGAGAGGGACTGGGGACAAGGGATGGAGGGACAGGATACAGGGAATGGCTTCCCAGTGCCAGAGGGCAGGGATGGATGGGATGCTGGGAAGGAATTCCTGGCTGGGCTGGAGTTCCCAGAGAAGCTGTGGCTGCCCCTGCATCCCGGGAAGTGTCCAAGGCCAGGTTGGATGGAGCTTGGAGCACCCTGGGATAGTGGGAGGTGTCCCTGCCCATGGCAGGGGTGGGACTGGATGAGTTTCCAAGCCAAATCCTTCTGGGACTGTGTGAATGTGGAAAGCCAAAGGCCAGAACACAGCTCAGGGACTGTCCCTGCCTTCCTGCAGCTCCCAGCTATCACCTTTCACAGGCCCTGGATCACAGCTCCCTGCCTGATCTTGTTTCAGAGCCTGTGACTGACAGTGAGCTCAGCACAGCACCTAGGAAATGGTTTCCATATTCATTACCTATAATAGTAACAAATGGCATTTTATGGAAAATTACTTCTCTTTACCTCTCATCTTCATCATCTCAGAGATCTTTTCCATTCTTAGAGATCTTTTCTTTAACTATTCCATGATCCAGACTGAGATATTTTCTCTGTGTTTTATACATGTTAAATCCTTCCTAGCTGTATTTTTGCTTGTTGTTGTTGAAATCCATTATTCTTCCTGCACCTCCCTCAGCTGTGCTCATGCTTCAGCCTTTTCTTGCACTACATGCAGGAAGGAAAAACGATGCCAATTGGGAAAGTTTGTGCAAGGGATTTGTGTGGCAATGATCTCCCAACCAGGGAGCTGAGGAGCACAGCCCAGTGTCCTCCTGCTATGGCTCTGTGGCACAAAATTCATCTATAAAGTCCTAAATTTGTAGCTGAACTCCTGATGTGCCTTGGTTTTTTATCCCCTAAATTGCTGATGGACACAATGTGGTAGATTTTAAATAGAGATTTTTTTCAGAGGCTGAAACATTTCTTTAATAGTTAAACAAATCAATAGCTAAACACCAAATTCTGAGGGAGAACAACTGGCGTTGGAGCCTGCACTCCAGGCATGGACTGACAGGATTCCAGCCCAGTCTGTCCTCTCCCATTACAGAGAAATTCTGGAGGAAGAGCTAAAACCATAAGTGATTTTTGGGTTCAGGTCAGGGGGATTACATTTCTGGCTGGAAGCAAAGAAGGGTCTGACTTCCTCCACTGTGATCAATCCCTAAATCCAGAAGTAAGTCTGTAAGAAGCTGAAACCCGTTTAGCCCCTCAGCCTGGGAAGTGAATTTGGAAAGTGGGATGAAGGGAAGGGAGGCAAGGAGAGGTTGCAAGGATTACAGACCCTTCCTTACTTGTTGGAATAGCAGGGCTGTGCTCCTCAGAGGAAATTTTAGCTTAGATTCAAGTTCATAGAATATTTACAATAATGGGATGTGTTCACTGGAAAGGGAGGGGAAAAACCCCAAACCACAACATACAAAAGATCTGCTGGACTGGCACAACAGTCAGTTATTTGTTTAGGTGGAAATAGAAGTTTATAAAACATGAATCTGGGATTGAACTGTGTGTTTTAGCAGTGGACTAAATGTGGTGATAAAAAGGTGATTTTAAAGCAGACAGATTGAGGATTGTCCAGCTGGAATTGCTGAATCCTGGAGTCCTGACTCTGTGGGAATTGATGGCAGAGCTGAAAAAGCATTTCAGTTACATGCCCAAATCACAGAATCACAACCACAGCTCTGTAATGACCAGACTTCATTGCTCCATTCCTTAATTTCAGTGTCCCATTCCTGAATTTCATTGTTCCCTTCCTGAATGTCAGTGTTCCATTCCTGAATTTCACTGTTCCATTCCTGAATTTGTGTGTCATTCCTGAATGTCACTGTTCCATTCCTGAATGTCAGTGTCCCATTCCTAAATTTCATTGTTCCATTCCTGAATGTCAGTGCTCCATTCCTGAATGTCAGTGTCCCATTCCTGAATTTGTGTCCCATTCCTGAATGTCAGTGTCCCATTCCCAAATTTCATTGTTCCATTCCTGAATTCCAGTGTCCCATTCCTGAATGTCCATGTCCCATTCCTGAATTTGTGTCCCATTCCTGAATGTCAGTGTCCCATTCCTGAATTTCACTGTCCCATTCCTGAATTTGTGTCCCATTCCTGAATGTCAGTGTCCCATTCCTGAATTTCATTGTCTCATTCCTGAATTTCAGTGTCCCATTCCTGAATTTCACTGTTCCATTCCTGAATTTCAATGTCCCATTCCTGAATTTCGGTGTCCCATTCCTGAATTTCAGTGTCCCATTCCCAAATTTGTGTGTCCCATTCCTGAATGTCACTGTTCCATTCCTGAATGTCAGTGTCCCATTCCTGAATTTCCTTCTCCCATTCCTGAATTTGATTGTTCCATTCCTCAATTTCACTGTCCCATTCCTGAATGTCAGTGTCCCATTCCTGAATTTCATTGTTCCATTCCTGAATGTCATTGTCCCATTCCTGAATTTCATTGTACCATTCCTGAATTTCAGTGTCGCATTCCTGAATTTCAGTGTCCCATTTCTGAATTTCTTCTTACCTGTTCTTGAACTCATCTGAAACCCTGTCAGTGCTGAATCCATCCCTGTTGTTCATTTCCATGAATCTATAGCTGCCATAAAAGGTAAAAAATAAAGATTTTGAAGGAATATTGAAGATGTTCCTGATGAGGTTTTCTTGTGAAGATCTAGAGAAAATAAACATGAATTCTTCTATCAGTAGATTTTGCCGTAACACCTGCAGCTTGATGTTTTAAATTGAATAAATTACTTAATTCAGGGTTTGGCCAACAAAAGTGAGTGGTGGAGCAACCTGTGGCACATCTGGATTTGTGCAGATGGATCTTGAGCTTGCCCACAGCTGCTTGAGGCCTGACACAAAAGAAAACCCCGAATATTTCTGAAAGCTCAAAGCTCAGAACGCTGAGTCGATGCTTTCAAGACCAGAAAGCAAAATAGTACAACAAACCCACAAACCTGATCTGTGCTTCTGAAGAAAATGCACTAAAATAGCTGAAAACACCTTCAAGGCACTCTTTGAACATGAAAAAAACTTGCATTTTATCTCCTTTTCGCTCAAAGGCGTGGTCTCGGTGTGGTTTCAGATGCAAATGTTGGCGATCTCCAGGGCCTGGATGCTTCTTCCCCTTGACATTTCCTAAGCCCCTAATGCTGGCTGCCTAATTAGGGTGATTGAATTTCTTAACAGCTTTCAGTAGGTTTCACATATGGTACCTCTGGATGGATTTTGACAGGAGTAGGAGATTGAAGGCCTTTGGCCAGTCCTTTGCAGGAATCAAACTGTCTCTTCATCTGTTGTTGTTTCAGTGGTTCACAGAACAGGTCCAAAAACAGCTTTAGGGATTTGGGAGGTGGGAACAGAGCTCTCCTCGTGTCTCTTGATTCCTTTGGGATTACCCAGAGCTGTGCTGGTGCCTGGTGGCTCCCCAGGAGAGGAGAAGGTTTCCCTTCAATGGGAAGTCCTGTTGGGATGTTTGGGAGCAGGGCACCAACGTGTGCTTTCAGCATGGGCTCTGGCAGGGTGTGGGCAGTGAGTCCCAATGCTTCACATCCCACATTGTCATGGAATGGTTTGGGTTGGAAGCGACCTTAAAGCTCATCCCATTCCATCCCTGCCGTGGCAGGGACACCTTCCCATTAAAGAAGCTCATCCCCTTCCATCCCTGCCATGGCAGGGACACTTCCCACTATCCCAGGCTGCTCCAGCCTGGCCTTGGACACTTCCAGGGATCCAGGGGCAGCCACAGCTTCTCTGAGCACCCTGTGCCAGGGCCTCCCCAGCCTCACAGGGAAGATCCAAGGCTCCTCCTAACAGGAGTTTATCCAGGAGGAGTCATCCCTGAGGGAATCAGTCTGGGAGAACTCGTACTCATTAGGTATTTTAAATTACCAGGATTTGCAGTATTCCAGAGAACACTTCCAGAAGGAAGTTAAGTAGATAACTTCACAATTAACATTCCAAAAAGCTCTCTGGCATCTCCTGGAGTGCACCTGAGCAGCAATATCGCTTTTTGTGTAAAAATAAAAGAATTTGTTAAATTGCATTGCTGTTTACACCAAAAGCTACCAAAAATAAATGGGGTGCCTTTTCCTTTTTGTCCCTTCCATGGAACAAAAACTAAGCCTAGAGTTATGTTCTATCCCTGGCAGTCTATTAAATCCAACAGGGATAGAGAGGAGAGGAGACACATTGTCCCTGATAGACTTTTCGGTGGTTTGAGAGATAAAAAGTCACTTTAGTGTTGAGTGGAAGGAGAAAATGAGCCTTGCTTTGGGTGCTGGGAGCCCAACAGTTAAAAATACAAGAAATCTTGTACTATTGCAAATCCTGCTCAGTTAAAGGGAACGTGGCAGCTCTAAATCATCTGTCCCAGGAATTCAACACTGGTTTGAAATGTGTACAAACTGAAAACAATCTATGCCAGAACTCCTTGTGCTGGTGCCAGCTAAAAGCAAGAAAGCAAGGGGAAAAAAAAATCAAATTGATGGGTTTCAAAGCTGATAATTGTGCTTGAGTGCTGTGGCTGTAAATCACTGAGTGGCTTTTCCTTGGATACAACAGTCACTGCATGGAAATGTACACACGGTGCCTTTGCAACAGTGCAAAATACCTGAAATCCTCCATTGCAGTTATTAAAATACAACCTGATGCAACATTTCACCATTTGCCTTAACCTGAGATGATTCCATGAATGTCAAATACCATAATGCTGAGGGAAATCAAAATTCATGCACAACATGATGGCAGAATGTGTGACCTTAACTTCAGAGCAGCACAACGTGTTAAATTATCTTGCTGCTGTTCCAAAAAGCTTCATGGATTAAGTTTTTTTAAGAGTGTTACTCTTGAAGAGTGGGAAATTTTAAAAACAATTTTCGATTCTGTGTGAAGAGACTTTGCAGTTTGGCTCAGCTTCTCCAAAATCATCTCTCAAGTCCCTGCCTGAGTCTGCAATCATTTTGGGCAGAGGAAATCACTGCTCTGAAGGTGTGTTGGATCTGTTCCTTGGGATGGCTCCACACCCCTGGTTACATCCCTGGCCCTTCCCAAGTCATCTTCTGTTGCTGATCACACAGAAAATTTGGAAGTAAAGCTTAAAACAAGCTTCTGTTCCTTTTTATTGGTTTTATGTCTTCTGGATTCAGAAAGAGCAGCTGGAAAATGCGCTGCAAAAATGGGTTTTTATCGAACTGATTGGTACAGAAATTGTACAGAAATTACAGAATATTGTACAGAAATTCATGGGATCACAGAACAGTTTGGGTGGGAGGATCTGAAAGCTCATCCCATCCCACCCCTGCCATGGCAGGGACACCTTCCACTACCCCAGGCTGCTCCCAGCCCCATCCTGTCTGGCCTTGGGCACTTCCAGGGATCCAGGGGCAGCCACAGCTTCTCTGGGAATTCCATCCCAACCCCTCCCCACCCTCCCAGCCAAGAATTCCTTCCTAAATTTTTTTTATTTTCAGCTTTGAGACTTTTTTTTTGCAAAGCCCAGGCTGCCCTTCAGGGTGTGGTTGCAACAAATTTAGAGCTTGTTGTGGGTTTGGGGTTTGGACGAAGACAATTAATTAAATTAATAAAGCAGAAGGGAGAGTTTGTGCTGTCACATGAATTCTGCCACAAAATGATGTGGTTACAGCAAGTGGGGAGAGACATAAAATATTTTGGTAAATGGGTGTAACAATAGCCCTTGATGATAATTTGAGGAATGTGAGAGTACAGTGTTATTTTTGTGCAGGTGAATTTGTATCCTCTGCATTTAATGTTTCTTTGGACAAATGAACCAAAAGTCTCTTAGGGAAAAACCTTGGTTTAAGCTGCTCTTTTTTATCTGCTGTCTGAAATACTTGAAGATGCTGAGGTACAAACTTGTTTTACCCTCCTGTGTTCACCATTGTGTGCTCAGTGGGGCTGCCCTGCAGCACTCACAGCCAAATTATCCAAAGTGTCCATTTCCTACATTTTCCTGTAAGTTTAGGATAAATTCTCACCTTGAGTCAATTTACACCACTTTGTAGTGAAGCCCTGGTATGCAAAATGAGCATTTACCTGCAGGAGTTGATTCTTCATTCTGATGGTTTAACCAAGGACATGTTTATAGTTCAAAAATTAAATAATTCAGGAGTCTGGACTTGCCTTGTGTTGACTCTTTGTAACCCTACTTCTGATTTGCTAATTCAGTCCTTCCACTTGGTACCAGTTAACTGTTACCTGCAAGGACCTGAGTTCAGGAAGGACCTGGGCACTGTTATTTGAAGCTGTTAATGCAGAATATCGAGGGTATAAATTATATAACTTATCTATTATGAGGCTGCTGAAAGCTTTGGGTGATGCCACGGAGCAGGAAACTGAACTGATGTAAAATCTTATCACTGCTGATGTTAAAGGTGCACAGATCTCGGTTCATGGCAAATTAAAGATGCTCTTACTGGTTTTCAGGCTGTCTTGATATTAGGGAGAAATTATTGAATTATTAAGGAATAATTTCTGTTGCCCAAAATGTTTCCATCTGTTCTGTGCAGTTGAGCAGGAGCTAAAACAGGCATTTTCTATGCTCTGGTGCCATTTGCAGAATGGCTTCATTTTATCTTCATGTTCAAAGCCACGTTTTGTTGGCATCCTCTAAGACTTTGGTTGCTCAGATGAAGGTCCTGTTCCTCACACTTGTTGATCACATTCATCCAAAGAGAGGGCAAAAGTAGAATTCCAATTTGAGGTTATTTTAGGTCCTGGTTTTGTTTAGGTTTGGTTGTCGTGTTCGCACATTCACACATTCCAAAAAAGCAGATTGAAGTTTTCTCCCCTGGCAAAGTGCTGCCATCCCTTGAAAGGCACTTTTAATATCCAACCAAGTTCTTTGTGTGTGGAATTACTTTCAGCCTGCAGCTTTCTCAAGGTGATGGGACCACTCAGATCCTTTAAATTGGGCTTGGTTTGGATCAGCTCAAAAAAAACAGAGCCCAAAAATACTGAAATGCAGGAGAGGCTGATTGAAGGAGCAGCAGCTCACAGGGGTTGTAAGGTAAGGAAGAAGTTTCTGGGTGATGTCCACACACTGGAGTTTCTGTTTTCCTGCTGAGGAAGACAGAAAGAAGATCTGGGAATGTCACCAATTATTGGGATCTGTGTTGGGAAGATCCCAACACAGATCCCAATAGCTGGTGACATTCCCAGTGCCACACCTGTCATTCCTGTCCCTCAAGGTCCTGGCAGATCACATCCAACCACCTGGACCTGGCACATCCAGCTTGTTCCACATCCCACCAAGGCTGCTTCCCAAAATTTGGGAGGAGTTCCCTCAGAGCTGCGGGACTGAACTCAGCTTTGCAGGACGCGGAAGGATCCTCGCTCTCGGCGAACCGTCGGTGCCGGAGCGCTCGGATGGAGTTGGAATCCTCCCATCTCCCACCCCGGTGTTGCCAGGGGATCCCATTGTCCAGCAGTTCCAATCTCCTGTATTTCAGGAGGAATCTCAAGTTCTTTCTCCCTGGACGGATGTCTCGGGCTCTCTCTGGGAGTCGGAGTCTCTCATCTGCAAGCTCCCGTTAACTCCTTCCTGCCAGACCTTTGAATTAGGGAACTTTGCAAGTGCAGGAGAGGAAACAAAAGCTTCAGGGGTCAGAAACTTCATCTTTTATTATGCCTGAAGTCAGAAAGTGTGAAAAACAGGCAGAGAATGAAGGAACTGGGACACTTTAATTGTGGTTTCTGCGAAGGAGGAAAAATTCAGTCATTAAATTGACATTCTGGAATTCGCTGTTCTTAGAGCCATACAAAGTTGTGAGGCTGTGATGTTATTACACTTTATTTTAATTATTAAATTAATATTGTTTCATTCTTAAGGTAACTTAAGCAAAGCAATTCAAAGTATTCAGCTTCTTGTATGTTAGAAGTTTCTTTGGCTTGAAAGGGGGTTTTTTTGCTCATAGAGAAAACTTCATATAAAATAATGTAAAAAAAAGAGCAAATTTAGGTTTAACCAAGGTGTCTGTTGACTGCTGCTAAAAGTCTTGTTCTCAGATCCTTTTCCTCTGTGTGCTCTGCTGATGGGAAAATCCTTCCATTTTTACTTGTGTCCTTAACTTTAAAAATGTGGAATTTAGTTGTTCCTGCTGTCGATTTGCTGTCAAACACCCTGACACCTTTAAACCCTTGTTTGTACTGTGCTTCTCCCACTGACATTTGGTGCCTTTGTCATTAATAATATTTAACATTTCTCTTTGGCCTTACTGTTGTGATACATATTTCTAAAAATCAGAGGAATATTTGATTATTTACTCCTATTTACTTAAAAAAACCTTAAAACTAGATTTTATAAAATCTCTCAAAGCTTTCTGAAAACTCCTTCAATACTAGGCTAAATTTTTATGGAATTTTGAGCTCTATTTCTGAATAAATAAGATGGATATTTTTTAAATGATCAAACAGATTGAAATAGTAGGGCATTTTTATATAAATATAGACTCAGGAGTGATCCAGTGTGAATTATATGAAACTCAGTGGGAAACCATCTATTAACCTTAGCAAGAATAGAATCAGAATTCCACAAACTGAATTCTGCTTTAGGAGCCCTGTGCCCGGGGATTATTCAGATACCATCCTGATACTTTTATCAATGAATTGAACAATTAGTTGTGCTAATTAGCAGCATCACTTTGAAAATACTACTTGGAGGAAGTGGAGTGACAACATCAGAGGCAGCCTGGAGCAGGCAGGGATGGAGCTGGGATGAAATTCCTTCTCTATGGAAATTAATTTGGAATTTTCTCAGCCTTTCCAGTTCCAGGGTAATTTCTCTGCCACTGATTGGAGCCTGAATCCAGAGCAGAGTCTGCTGGAGTCTCCTCTCTGCTCCCATGGCAGCATCTGCCCTGCAAGAGAGTTTAAAATAATCAAGATTTGCCAGTTCTGGAGATTTGTGCCAAGAATTTTTAAATAAGAAGGAACACAGTTTAGAGAAGTTTATGTTATTTTCTTTGGGGAGGATTTAATTTTAAACAATGGCATAATGTCATGGCTAAAAGAAGACACTTTATTATGTGATGATAAAGTGTCATGAGGCAAAAATATAAACTGTTGGTGTTCTTGCTGCAAGGAATTTCTGCTCTCCTAATGAGTTTGGGGCTTTGGGATGAGAGATTCCTCTGAAAGTCCAGGTATCCTTTTCTTCTCCTTGTGCTGTGGGTGTATTTATCCAGGTGCTGGTAGAGTTGTGTACGTCGTGTTCCGGGAGAAATGGAAAGAGTTCTGATCTTGGGGTCAACACCAAGATATTTCTATGAAATAACCCGAGACAGGAAATAGAAATGGAGATTTTCTGGTGGTTGAGGTAACTCTTGCCTATGGAAGGTGTGTTCCAGCAGTGTGGGAGCACAGGAGCAGCTGGAGGGGCAGGAAGAGAGGGTGGGCACTGGGATGGAAACAATTGTGACCATTGTTTCTCTCTCCTGTTTGGGTTATTTTACCAAATGTCCTCACTTTTTGGGGATGTTTGTGTTTTGTGTGATAAGACTGAGGTAGAGACAGCTACAGAGAGAACCTGAGCGTCCTGCTCCAGCACAAGGTGTCCCTGGCCATGGAAGGAGATGGCGCTGGATGGGCTTTAAGGTCCCTTCCAACCCAAACCATTCTGGGATTCTGTGATTAAAAAATTCAGTGATTTCTTAGTTCACAGTAATAACTACTGAATTCTTTTACCAACTCGTACTTTTGTACCTTAGCAACATTTGTTTGGGAGAAATAGGAGAAGAGACAAATTGGCATGAGACAGACCTCCAGTTCTTTGTTTATCTTCTGAGCTCTCATCAGTTGCTCTGTTATCTCTATATTAAATTAAAGATCAGTGAAGGAGAAAAGTTGATTACATTTCCATTGTGAGCCAGAAAATAGCAATGCTTGTACACCAGGTATGCAAAGGGGCTGAGGGAAACAAATCAAGTTTTCAAAGTGCTGTGTTACAGATGAACGAAAATCATTTGTAAATTATTCATCAAATTTAATTCTGAGATGTTTTGAGAAAACCAAAATCAATTGGAATGTGTGGTTGTTGGCGAGACCTTTATTCTCCAGACTTGAGGGGTCTAAATCTTGAGTATGAACTTCATCAAGATGTGGAGAGTGCAGAGAACATGGAATTGTTGAATGTCCAAACTGCAGGCACAGCCTTTCCATGGAAGTCTGAGCTCCTCAGGTTTTATAGGATTGAGATATTGACTTAACTGATGTCTGATTTTTTCCTCTTGCAAATCACAGAATCACCAGGTTGGAAGAGACCTTCAAGATCATCGAGTCCAACCCATGCCCCAACACCTCAACTGAACTAAACCATGGCACTAAGCACATCCAATCTCTTTTTAAACACACCCAGGGATGGTGATTCCACCACCTCCCTGGACTGACCATTCCAATATTTTTTCACTCTTTCTGTAAAAAACTTTTTCCTAATATCCAACTGATGCCTTTTCTTGGTCTTAAAATCAAGAGCCAAACACGGTTAGAGGGGAAAAAAGGGGTTTTACATCGGGATTTATTTTAAGGATCCTTGGTGCACCCCGTCCAGGTGGAGCACGCTGGAATGCACATCCAAATGCACACCCAAAT
>VZTH01001998.1:278239-302619 GCA_013397815.1 Aleadryas rufinucha
ATGTTTGTGTTTTGTGTGATAAGACTGAGGTAGAGACAGCTGCAGAGAGAACCTGAGCGTCCTGCTCCAGCACAAGGTGTCCCTGGCCATGGAAGGGGATGGTGCTGGATGGGCTTTAAGGTCCCTTCCAACCCAAACCATTGTGGGATTCTGTGATTAAAAAATTCAGTGATTTCTTAGTTCACAGTAGTAACTACTAAATTCTTTCACTGACTCGTTCTTTTGTACCTTAGCAACATTTGTTTGGGAGAAATAGGAGAGAAGACAAATTGCCGTTAGACAGATCTCCAATTCTTTGTTTATCTTCTGAGCTCTCATCAGTTGCTCCGTTATCTCTATATTAAATTAAAGATCAGTGAAGGAGAAAAGTTGGTTACATCCTGGATTTCTCCAAGTGGCTGCTGCTCTTTCCACGTGGAGTCTGTCACTCCTGTCCGTGTGCCACTCCTTTGTGGTCCAGCCCAAGCATTCCTGCAGCCACGGGGATTAGGGCAGGATCTGGGTTAAGACTAATCCAGCAGAAAGACACAAATCGGCTCCCTTGGCTGATCCAGGAGGGACAGAGGGAGCAGCCTTGGGGCCGAGGGATGGGTTGTGCCCTCTGGCAGAGCGAGGGGCTGCACCTCTGGAATTCCATCCTCAGCAATTCCCTCCTCAGCAATCCCCTCAAACTCCAGGAAAATGGGGGAATAAGGATAAAAATCTGGTGGCGCCGGAGTTTTCAGGCGCTGAGGAGACAACAGATTTAAGCCAGGCCTTCTGGATTGAGTCTGAATTGGAGAAACCTCAAAATCCTACAAGCCCTGTGGTTGCTCCAACATCATCATGCACCTATAATGCCAATTTTCACCCACTTTTTATGCTGGTTGTAGGAATAAAATGAAATTCAAGGCCCTGCTTAGGCCTGGGTCGTGATTTGCCATCACGTGTTCAAGTCACAGAATTCTGCTTGGTTTAGGGGGAAAATCTTCAAGGCATTTTAGGGGAAAAAACAAGTCTACAAGTCTATAACCTACTTTCAGTGGTTCTAAACTACTTTGGGGGTTTTTATATTAATTTATAGAGATGTCCATGTGTGTGAGTGTGTATAAAAAGAGATGTGTGTATAAATAAGCAAAACTGGGCGTCTTTTTGCTATTTTAGTTCTCTGAAGTTTTGTGGTGGATCCTCTCAAGAATATCTCGTTTTAAAGGCCTTTTCTCCATTCTCCAGCTGTGTGGGCTCTGTTTTTCCAGCCTTAAATTCTCTACAAGTGGAAAGCAGGGGAGGATACAGCCAGACCTGGAGCCTGCCTGCACTGTAGGGAATTCTCCTGGTTCTGTGTGTATGAGCAGTGAAGACAGAGATCCTTCCAGAGGGAAATTAGGAATAATTTGCCTTTCTGCAAAGCTCCTTTTAGTACAACCTGTATTTAATTTTATTGCAGGAAGAAGAGGATTTATCGCAACAAAACGGGCAAAAAACCACAAAGACTTGAAGAAACAGCACTTCTCTAATTCTTCCCAAAAGTTCCAAGACCCACCAAATCCTGGGGGATTACACCCACCAGTCTTCCTGATTTCAGGTAGGTGAATTCTCTCTTTGCCCCTCTTTGTGGGAAGCTGAGGATTCCCATTCCCTGGAAGTGTCCAAAGCCAGGTTGGATGGGGATTGGAGCACCCTGGGACAGTGGAAGGTGTCCCCATGGCAGGGATTGACGGGATTTAAGGTCCCTTCCCACCCAAAGCAGTCTGGGATTCTCTTAATTTCTCTAAAATGAAAGACAATGCAATTAATAAATATCATTTAATGTGATTTTTTTTTCACTTAACAAAATAAAAATAACAATTTCTGTAAAGAAAATCAGACAGAACTGGATGCTCCCAAACTGTTCTCTGAGCTGCTGCTTTTATTTTCCAGCATGGAGCTCATGGCTCTAATTTGGAATTAACTGGTTTGGAGGAGAGGTTTTCAGTTATGCCATGGAGTAAATAAGAAAAATAACCTGAGAAACAGCCAATAATCAAATTGTTTGATTTAGAAGAAATGCATTTAAATCACAGCTCAAGTAAAAAGAGAACTGGCTGACTGCCACCTTCTTTTTTACTCATTTGTGACAGCACACAATTAAAAAGTTCAGTGTGTTGCTCTTACTGGAATAACAGCTTTTGGTATTTTTCATGTTTCCTCATTAAAAAAATATCTTTAATTTTAGATCCCCCAAATAGTGGAGTTGTAAGAATATTGTTTGTATCTGGAGAGATTAGATGGGGACAGGATTTTTTTAATCTGGTAGCACAGACTTGTTATGTAAATAGGAAGCTCACAAAGGAAGGAGACAGCAAAAGGCTCTGAAAAAACAGATGTGTCTTCCCCAGAAATAAAGTCACCACTGGATTCCTGCAACTTTTTTTGGGGAAGTTTATTGTTAGGGATGTGCATGGAATCAAAAAAAACCCCAAATTCTTTCATCACTGTGTAAATCCATTTCCATACACTCAGTACAGACAATTTTACCATTCATTTATTGTTGCTATTTAATTTTGATTAGTGCAAAATCAGATTATTCAATGAAATGAATTCTTGTGATGCTTTGCTGGAGGTTTCTCGAGGCCTTTAGAGGAAGCTCCTTTCCCTGCTGCTCCTGCAGTCCTTAGCACTGGCCATGTGACCCAGATTTTTTAAGCCCTGCTATGACTTAGGTTTTATTCTTGGGCTCTTTCATCCATCTATTGGAATTGTTTCCAGGAAATTACAGCTTTACAGTGCTTGCTGTGATGAGCCTTCCATGCTCCAGGGGAATTCTGCCTGAAAATGTCTCTTATCAATACCTTTCAATGTGTTTAAACATGAATAAATAATTTTATGTGAAGAATGTTACATCCATAGTGGAATTATGAACTAAAATATATGTTTATGCAAATTCTTTAATGGTAGGTTATACCATCTTTCTGTGAAGATAAATTATAATTATATGAATAACCTGCTTAAAATGGTCATGTTTTGAAATATTTCCATTCAGTAATATCTGTGTATTCAATAATATCTATGGGCTGAATATTCCTTGTTAATACTCAGTTTTAAAACCAGGTAAACCCTCTACAGAGCCCAAACATTAAAGTTTTCTAGTGCCCCAGTGCTTAAGAAAATCTAAATATCTATTCATAGTTTTATAGGGTGTCATTTTAAAAGTGACACTGGTTGGGGAAGAACTTTACAGAGTTCTTTTTTTATTTTATTTTTATTTTTACAGAGTTTTTATTTTTATTTTAAGTGTTTGCATGTGAAAAAACCTGTTCCTGAAAGGTTCTGCCAGCTTGGGAAATGCAGTTTGGGACAACCAAGAGTCATTAATGCTCATTTTTACAAAATGCTGAGCCCTAATTTTGCCCTTAAATTGGGAAGATCAACTGAAAACTCAGTTAAACTGGGGATACTGATGAAATCAGTGGAGCCAAACTGCAGGTTTTGCTTCTAAACTTGACTGAGATATTTAAATCATCATGGGAAATGCTGTGTTTGGTTTCACAGTCAGTGCACTTTGTGACTTTTGTTATACCCTGTTTGTTTGGCTTATCTGAAATGTTTCATTCCCATTTTTTCTGTGGCAGGAGAAGGTTTTAACAACAACCCAGACCTTCAGTGTGATGATAAATGCCTTTAAAAGAGATTCCAAAGAGGTGATTTGAAAATCAGAACAAATTCATTTCATTTTCTAAAGGATTCAAAAATCACTGATGTTGCATTTGGTTCTCATGAAGATTTATTTGGGGAAAAATGTGAAATCCCCAATAATTATGAATTTAGTGCCCAGCTGTGCCTGTGCTGAGTCCTCAGGCTCTCAGATCCGAGGGTTTAAAGGCCCCATTAACTCTCTGGGATCTGCCTGTGCCCTGATGAGCTCCAATCCATCTCACCTCTAGAAGAATGGAATTAATTGACTCCAGGTTCTGGGCAGGCTGCTGGCTCCTCCTGGGGTCAGAGGGATCCCAGCAGGGCAGTCAGTGCTGGGGGGACTGAGGAAGGACAGGAAGGATGGAAATGGCTCAGGAACAGGCACATGTTAGGGAATAATGAGCCAAGGGCAAGTTGGATGTGACTTGGAGCAGCCTGGACTGGTGGAAGGTGTCCCTGGAATCAGCTGATTTGAAGGTCCCTTCCATCCCAAATCGTTCTGGGATTCAATGATCCAACAGCTTCTGTTTCAGCCAGGGGTTCTCCAGTGTCCTGTGCCTGAGCCAAGAGTCATTTATAGCTCATATGTGCTGCTGGTGGAACCTCCTGCATCACCAAGGCCTTTTGCAGCATCCCAGCTCAAAAACTCAGCTCTATGTCTTTGGCTGGAGGTTTTTAGTGTGGATCAATACAACTCAAAGGCATCTTCAGTTCCACCCAAAGCCATTCCTTACAAACAAACCTCACTTCGTTTACACCACAGAGTAACTGTGTAGGGGGCTTACAGAGCCACCAGGAAAAGTGGAATGCAAACATCTGGCTGATTGTTTTAATTGAAACTCTGTGATTATCTCAGCAGATGTAAGTGGAGTTCCTCAGATGAGGGGTGGAGGGAGGCAAGGAGCCGGCCCCGATGGACATAGCCCATCATCGAGAGCACAACAGGAGACTGTCTAAAGCAAAGCTCAAAGCGCAGCAGGGATTTTAAAAATCCTAAAAGATCCCCAAGATAACTTGAAGCAAAGACCATGAGAAGCAATGTAGGTGAGTATTCCAAAGTAAATCAATGCATTTATTGAGCTGAGAAACTTCTGATTTCTTTTTGTTTGGTAGTTCTACGCTGAAATTTCAAGGCAAAATATTTGAGGCAACATTAAAAAAATAAACAGAAGGTCAGGCATCTTCAACATTTGGTGGTGCTGAAGTGGAAAAGGAAACAGTTTAGGAATTCATGCCTTGCTGGAAGGTAGAGAGTGCACCCAAACGTGGACTTTTTGATGAGAAAACAAAGAGAAAAACTTTCCTGACCTCATTGTATCCACCCAGCATGTGAAGCACAGCACTGTCACGGGGAGAAAGCCACCATTTTGTGCTGCTGTGATTCATATGGAGCATTAGTCATAATTGGGAGTACGAGATTCTGACAGAATCAAACAATAGAACTCCAGTTCTGGGTGCTGGAAAATCTGCAGCACCATTCCTGCCCTGGGTGATGTTGGAGGAGCAAAGTGTCTCTGCCTGAGATGGAGCCAGACCTCTCCAGCACAATATCAAATCAAATGCTCTTAATTCTTATCGATTTTCTTATCAATAAGGAGGTTGTGCCGTGTCAACAACCAGCAGATGGGGAAAGGAACGTCCTAGGAAGCTCAAAGAACACGCTTGGAAACGGAGCTATAAATACCAGGCTAATTCCATAGCTTTAAGATTTCTCCAAAGCTTTTTTAAATCCCTCCAGAAAAGGCTGAAGAGATCCCTAATCTGAAGTGGCCCAGTTGAGGGAATGTTGTGTGTGTTTTTATTTTTAAATNATTTTAATGCATAATTATTAAATTTTAATCAGTAAATTTCATTTGAATTGGTGTTAGCCAGAGGAATGCAAAGCAGAGCAACCAGCCCGTGCCAGATTTAGAAATCAGGGCTCCTAAAGAACAGCTGAAAGGGTTGGATTTGTTTATTGTAGGAAAAAAGGGAACACTGTAGGATGGGCAGAAAAAAAGAGATAAGAGGGTTTTATCAAAGCAAGGGTGGGGGTTGCTCTGTAGATTTAAAAAAAAAAAAACCTAAAAAGCAAGTTCAGTTTGCACCGAGTGTGATTTAGGAGAGATGGAAACAGAAAACAGGCCAAGGGGTTTTTGTTTTACCTCATATCTGACTGCAAATATGCATGGAAAAGTGGGATATTTTACCTCTAACTGTCAGGAAACTTCTAAAAACACACAAGGAAGGAGCTTCCAGGGACAATTGCAGTAATTTTGACCTGCCCTACTGGCCATGGGCTGAGCATTTTGCTCTCCTGAGATCCCTCTTCATTCACATCCTCAGTTTCTCTGTCAATTTAATTTTGGGATTAACTTTGTCTCATTTCCCTGCAAACCTTTTCTATTCCTGACAACACCCTTCAGTAAAATGCAATAAAAATGAACCAAAGGACCTTTATTTTCTCAAATNAAAATGAGGTTGATCTGCAGTAGAGTGCTGGGCATCTCAGCGAGGCGCTGGAGTGCCTGTACAATATTTGCTGGATCAAAATAAGGGTTTTTAGCACATTTTTGTTCTTATCAGGAATTCCTTCTTCAGAGGAAACGTGGAATTCTGTGTGATCACCTCTGAACTGAGGTGTGCAGCATTCCCACAGAATCCTTGAGGCTCACAGCTCATTTGGAATCCTTTTTTTGGGAGCTGTCCCTGTGATTAGGGAGAGCAAACACAAGGGTTCTTGAATTCCTTGGTGGAATTTTATGAGAATCTCTTCTTCCCTGTGAGGGTGGGGAGGCCCTGGCACAAGATTCCCAAAGAAGTTGTGGATTCCCCATCCCTGGAAGTGTCCAAGGCCAGGTTGGAGCAGCCTGGGATAGTGGAAGATGTCAGGGATGGAATGGGATGAGCTTCAAGGTCCCTCCAACCCAAACCATTCTGGGATTCTCCTTCCATAGGAATCTCCTCACTCCTTAAAAATATCCCAGATTTTCTTGGGGTGTGTTTGCTCCTGGTGAGATCAAAGGCAGGAGGTGTTTTGCAGTACTGGACCTGCCCTTGTAATTGTAAAAAATAATATTATAAAAATTACATTAAATATATTAAAATATTTATTATTTATTTATTTTTAAAACAATCTTTTAAAATAAATTTTAATGCATAATTATTAAATTTTAATCAGTAAATTTCATTTGAATTGGTGTTAGCCAGAGGAATGCAAAGCAGAGCAACCAGCCCGTGCCAGATTTAGAAATCAGGGCTCCTAAAGAACAGCTGAAAGGGTTGGATTTGTTTATTGTAGGAAAAAAGGGAACACTGTAGGATGGGCAGAAAAAAAGAGATAAGAGGGTTTTATCAAAGCAAGGGTGGGGGTTGCTCTGTAGATTTAAAAAAAAAAAAACCTAAAAAGCAAGTTCAGTTTGCACCGAGTGTGATTTAGGAGAGATGGAAACAGAAAACAAGCCAAGGGGTTTTTGTTTTACCTCATATCTGACTGCAAATATGCATGGAAAAGTGGGATATTTTACCTCTAACTGTCAGGAAACTTTTAAAAACACACAAGGAAGGAGCTTCCAGGGACAATTGCAGTAATTTTGACCTGCCCTACTGGCCATGGGCTGAGCATTTTGCTCTCCTGAGATCCCTCTTCATTCACATCCTCAGTTTCTCTGTCAATTTAATTTTGGGATTAACTTTGTCTCATTTCCCTGCAAACCTTTTCTATTCCTGACAACACCCTTCAGTAAAATGCAATAAAAATGAACCAAAGGACCTTTATTTTCTCAAATAAAATGCTTTGAAAAGCTCTTCTTTCAAATAGAGTGAAATTCAGGCTCAGCAGCCTCTGGAAGTTGCCCACTGATTTCCTTGGATTCAGGAGTCCAGGAGATGGTGCAGTGGGACATGAGAAATAAATACCTGCAGCACAAATGACAAATATGTTGTGCTGAGGAGCTGCCTGAGTGCTTCTTTTGGGGTATTTCCCCCAATAATTCACTTTTTGGAGCAGAACATCCTCAGTATCTCTGTTAGGCAATCCCAGAGCCGTTTTTTGGGGCACTTTCAGAGCATAAAGAGCTGTTTGAGTTGTAGGTTAGGATCTGGCTCCATGTCTTGTCCTTCAGTTGGGATGAAGCAGTGCATTTTCCAGGCTCTTATCTTTTTTGGAGCTTTGTTCTTAAACTCTTGGATGTGCTGCATCCTTAAAGGACCACATGGTTTTAATTTCTGGGTGCCTGTGGGCTTTACTCTCATTTTTCTTCCCCCTGCTTTGATGAGCTGGTGGAATTCTCTTGTCAGGCTTGAGTGTGATTCACCCTTTTGTTTAGCTCCTTCTGAAGAGAATCAAACCTTTTCTGTCTGCTTTTGGGGTATTTCTCCTGTAGGAAAATCAGGTTTTTTCCAGAGCAAATCCAGGGATACCTGGCAGGGCAGAGCTGAGCATCACCACCAGGTACCACCTTGCTCTGCATTAAAAACAAATTTGTCATGTTTGGATGGCAAATCCCCTCCCAGGAATGTTTTCCCAGCCCTGCTCCAAAGCAGGGAATGTTTTATCCTAAAATCAACTGTTTTCATTTTCCAGGAGCCAGACTCCACTCCTCACACTTTATTGGCCAAAGAAATGTATCCTTATTAAGGTGCTGGTGTGAACACATCTGATCATTGTTATGTAAGAATTCATCCCCAAAAATACACAGACACCAACATTGAGGCACTTTGCTCCTTTTAGTGAGCTAAAAATAACCTTGGCTTGCTGAGAAGTAAATCTGAGTGAAGGGGTTGGGGCAGCCAGACACTCCTGAAACACAAAATCTGATTTGAAAGTAGTGGGGTGTGTGTGGACAGGCAAGAATTTTCATCATCTGTGTTGCCAGAATTCAGATTAAACTGGAGTCAGGCTGATTTTGCAAAAAGAAATCATCCATTAGCAGTTTGTTGAATGTTAGATTCTTTTTTCCATGCTCTGATGTTTGATAGAAATGAAATGTGTACAAACCAAGAAGTGGAAACAGTTCTTCCAGCATTTCAAAGCAGAAATAATATCCTAAGGAACCTTTGGAAGTGTTTATAAAGATGAAGAAATAATTAAGAACCATTTAATATTGAAATCTCAATGTCCTGAGTGGGGTGTGTTACTCACTATTGCTGATTTTCTGTTTTAACTGCTTCTTTTCCAGCTTGGAGTGAACAAGATGAACAGACCCACCTTCAATCTAATGCTTAATGAGGAAAAAGGTCAGGATTTCTTCATTTTTATTCCAATCCCCATTCCCTACTCTTAATTAATACATTAAATTACTTTATGTGGGCCTTACTGCTTTCATAACAAAACAAAGGTGATGATGTTTTAATGGCAGGGGGAGCAGGAATATTTTTAAATCCAGTGGTGAATTCAGGAAAGAGCTGACTCAGAGCAGTGTGAGGAGAAAAAGGGGCTGGAGAAGGAAAGGTCATGTATACAAATCTTCATCGAGATTGATTTCAAAATGATTCAGCTTGTAACTAATAAATCTCTGCTGGAGCAAGAAGGAAACATTTGCCATTTAAAAGGATTAAAACCACTTTTTTTTCCTAAATATCCTTGAACTTTTGCATCTTCTTTTTTTTTAGAAAACAGAGGAAACTCTCTCAAATGAAACAGTGGGGCCAAATTCTCCAAATACTTGTACATTCAATTAGTAACTAATTATCTGCTAATGCAGAGATTAATCAGATCTGTAGCATCCCAGGGTCCAGAGGCAGTCCAGCTATTATTCCAATATTCCATTTACTCCAATATTATTCCATTTATGCCAGATAAGGCAGGAGGGTTTGCATTGAGGTGTCTGAAGAGCTGATTTTTATCCTTCCCATCCAGTTTTTAATACCTTGAGTGTATTTTCATCAGGGAAATTGCTGAGCAGAGCTACGTAATTCAATAAACAGTTGGAAAAAAGAGCACTTGGGGAAAAAATTCCAAAGGTCTAAAAATAGCACAGGCACGTGATGACTACTTTGGCACAAAAGCATAATTTATGGGTTTAATTTGCAATCTTGCTACAGTTCTGACATTCTCCTGCACAGGAACTCAGGCTGAATTACTCAAATTATTGAAATATTGCTCCGTCCTCAGCTTCAGGTGTCTCATACAAACGAGGTTGGTGTTGTTCATGGAGACCTCTGCACTGAAAATATGGGAGGGTGGGTTTCATTTTTGCCATTTATTGCTTCATTTTTGGTCTTAAAATGAATGGAGATCTGGGGCTATTCAGTAATTGTTATTTCAGCACTTGGAGCCTTTCCTCAGATTTCCAGGAATCTTGATTTTTTTTTTCTCTGATTTTTAATTGCTTGTCTAAAATTAAATTGAATTTTCATGGTCAGTTTTTGAAAGTGTTATATTCAAATTTTTTTTTTCTTTTAAATTCAATCTTTATTTTCCTAAATTTCCATTTCCCTGGTAACCTTTAAGTCAATAATGTACAGCAGAACTGAACACTTGCAAACAGTTATTTCCTCCTCAATTTCTGCATCTGTTTATTAGATATTTTAGGAACATTCTCTATCAAAGATTCCTAAAATTCATATAATCTTCATTATAAAATCATTGCAGAACTCTGCTGGATAATATCAGCTTTTGATGAGAATTGAAAGAAAACTCCTCATTTCTTGCTCCAAATTCCCCTAAAATGGAGTGGATGTAAAGTTTCTCCAGTCCTCATTAACATATTGCTCAGTAATATTCCATTCAATAACATTCCCTGGGAAAGGTTTGGATAACAGTGACATCATTCTTAGCTGATTTCTGGTGCATCCCAAATATTAACCTTAATTTTGTAAATACCTGAGTGCTGCCATCCCTGACACAAAGTAGGTCTGTGCCACGTGCACAGCTCTGACCTATTTCCCTTGGGAAGGAAAAAATTCCTGTGGTGGAAGAGCATCCAAACTCCTGGGTGTCCTTCCATGGGCTGGATTTCATAAATCCATAGTGAAGAGCCAGGGATGAGGGTTAAAAACAAAATCCTTTTGTGTCCTGCCTTTTTTGGGGTTTTGTTTTTTGTGCAAAGCCTTTCAGAGATCTGTGGATCCTGAGAGGATGGAATTTATCCATTCTTTCACTGGAAGTGGCAGCCTCCAATGGGACAGTTGCTCCCAGCTCTGGGAATTGCACAGAAAGATGGGTTAAAAGTCATCCTGGGAGAAGGTTTTCAGGGATTGGTGCTGTCCATAAGAGAATCCTGCTCCTTCCCAGCTCAGCCCAGTTGTCCATTGCCTTGGGTGACTTTAATGGCACAATTAAGTCTCTGAAATTGAGGATACTCTGATTTTTCCCTGGACACTGATGGGAAGGATATCACATTTATATCTGATTAATTAACAGCACCCTGATCCAAAATGCTCCAAGGAAAGGGATTGATATTTCCTAACAATCAGCTGGATCCCATGGACATAAATCAGTCTTTCTCCACGGAAATCATTTCCATGTTGTTTTATTAGTGCAGATTCCTCAATAGCAGAGAAGTGGCTGCTTTGGGCATCTGATTTAGGATGCTTGGGAAAACAAATTCCAGAGGGTTCTGTCCAGCCACGTGCTGGGAAACCAGGCTGGGAGCTGGGACACATCCCAGGGGCTCCTGGGTCTGGAGAACAGGGACAGGGCCTGGAGGCTTGATGGATTTTTGCTATTTATGGATGGATTCATCCAAATGGCTCTCAGGGAATCATCCAGGTTGGAAAAGCCCTCCAAGACTGAGCCCAGCCTGTGGCAAATCCCCACCTTGTCACCAGCCCAGAGCACTGAGTGCTGCATCCAGGTGCTGTTGGACACCTCCAGGGAATTGTTCTGTAGAGTTGTTAAATTCCAATCCTAAAAAATTCCACAGCATCAAAATAGAAAATATTTTATATAAATATAAAATATTATAGAAAATGTAGAAAATATTTTCTATAAAAAAGAGGATATAAACCTTGTTGTAGATATAAAACTGCTTTAAAAGCTGGAAATAACTCAGTATCAGAGCTGATTGGACTGGTACAAAGTGAGCTGGCAGTGGGGCAATTAAAAATTCTCAATTAAGTCATTCAGTGCAGAGCAATTTTCTGGTTGTGGCAAAATATTCTTAATACTCTGTATTTACAAGTGAGGTGTGTTTTCAGCCTGAAGGCTGGAGTATATCACAAGTATATCATGTTTATCATGAGTAAATCATGGGAAGATCATGAGTAGAGCTGTGCCATGTCCTGGACACCACCCCAAGGAGAGAATCCTGAAGGATCCGAGGTTTCCTTCCTACTTCAGGCACTTTTGTTTGTTGAATCACTGGCCTAAAAATAGGCCCTCAGAAAGTATTCACCACTGATCTAATTAGTCAGGAGAATGCTGCTTTTCAAAGTGGGAAAGCATTCCCAAAAAATGATGCAACATTTGTATCTAATGAGATGATACAGGAGAATCCTGGCTAATTGCTTTGATAGACTTAAACAGATTAATAATGTGCAAGTGGTGACTAAATAAAAACTCCTTTTCACTGAGTGCTTTGAAAGTGATGCTTTTTAAGAAGCTGAAATTTCTTATTAATTCTGAAACCCCAGGACTGTGATTTGAGAGCATTTCTCATTTTGGAGGTTTTTCAGTGCTAGAGAAGGAAGCCTCGAAAATGAGATTGGAATTTGTGTCTCTAAGCAGTGGTTGGTGTTTGTTCTAAGGGTTTGCAAAGCTTTCTATCCAAAACTTGGCCATTCCAGAGATGGGAACTGGGATTTGTGCCTCAGAGAGCCAGGCAGGGATTGTGGAGCCCCTTTGTGATCCATGGAATTGTTGGGCACATCAAAGTTCATGTAAGAAAAAAGTGATGGAGCATCAAAAGCAATTGGAGGACGAGGGAGAGATTTAGATTATATTTGAATAGGAAAAAATTTATTACTCAGAAGCTTGGAGCAACCTGGGGTAGTGGAAGGTGTCCCTGGGGGTGGAACAAAATGGGCTTTGAGGTCCCTTCCAACCCAAACCATTCTGTGATTTGCAATATCAACCTGTCAAAATTTGTCTTAACTAGCTCAACGTCCACTTACTAATAAAAGAAATATTATTCCTACCGTACATAACAGATTGGAATCCAGACAATTAATATCTAATTTCAATTGCTCCTTACATCCTGTCAAGTTTTCTATTTTCCCACTTGACTTAAAAACATGGTGAAAGCAAATATTAACAGCTGAGTGTGCAAAGAGGCTGCCTGAAACCCAACATTTCCAAAAGGGGAGAGAGCACCATTAAAAATTGAAACCACGCTCGCAGCAGACGAAAATTAAGGAGAAATTTTCCGTGCGGGGAAGGGGTCGAGGAGGCTAAAGGGGGGAAGGAATTCCATGGAGTTCTGCATCGTTCTCCAGTGAAATATTTTGAAGGATATTGTAATGAAACTGGACTGCAAAACAAATCTAAACATCATGTGCTGGCACTCGGCAGAAAGCGGTCGCTGCTTTGGATGTGGAGAGTTGAGTTACTCATGGTGAGATAACAGCGCTCGTCTGGAGCTGGGGGGAGATCACTGAGGGGGGGGATTTATTCCATGGCTGATGGAAATCAGGCCTTTGGATTCCTTCCAGTGTCCAGAACGCTTTGGATTTGGTCCAAAACCCAGCTCCTTTGCATCCCAGTCCAAAGTGCTTCAGACAGCGCTTGGATGGGGAAGGGGCAAACGGTGCATGAGGAGATGGGGGAGTTCTGCAGTCCTGGAATCCCAGGAAAAGCTTGGAAAAGCCCTCCAGGACCATGGAGTCCAAGCTGTGCCTGATCCCCACCTTGTCCCCAGCCCAGAGCTCTGAGTGCCACCTCCAGGAATTCCTTGGACACCTCCAGGGATGGGCACTCCAAACCTCCCTGGGCAGTTCAAGGCCTGAGCACCCTTTCCATGGGGAAATTCCTGCTGATGTCCAGCCTGCCCCTCCCCTGGCACAGCCTGAGGCTGTCTCCTCTTGTCCTGTTGAGTTGTAAATCTCTGGACCAGCAGAGCTTTGAGTTGTGTGGTGTTATTAAATTAATGAAATCAGATAACTCCCAGGAACTTTCCATGTGTGGTTTATGATGGATTTCAGTATGGAAATATGGATGGGCACCTCCTACCCATGCCATTCCTGCCTTTAGCAACATGCAGAAGTTACTTTGTGGAAATCCACATGGAACTGTGCTGGATTTTAGGGAAAAACATCTCATTCCATGAGCATTTCCTATAAAACATGGACTCTGTGTGTGTATTGGAAAATCCCAGGGAGCCTCAGCCCTGTGTCCTGGATCTCATCACACCCAGGCACCTCAGGGTGCCCTCCCAGCACAGAAAATTGCACAGAACAGGTCAAATTTGGGAGCTGGGATAGCTCTGGTCACTGCTCCTGCTTAGGAGAGTGTGGGAGGTTGAAGTAATTTTGTACCTGGAGGAGAATGGAATTTAGAACCATGGAATTCCAGAATGGTTTGGGATGGAAGGAACCTTAAAGATCCTTTAATCCTCACCTTCCACTATCCCAGGGTGCTCCAATCCCCATCCAACCTGGCCTTGGACACTTCCAGGGATCCAGGGGCAGCCACAGCTTCTCTGGGCACCCTGTGCCAGGGCTTCCCCACCCTCCCAGGGAACAATTCCTCCCCAAAATCCCACCCAACCCTGCTCTTTTTCCTAAAAATATTTAAATACTTTCCACAGATTGAATACTTCCATGATTTTTTTTTTAGCTCTTTTCAGTCCTGTTTCACTCCAGACAAAGCTTTATCTGATTATTGGACACCTCCAGGGATGGAGACTCCAAACCTCCCTGGGCAGTTCCAATGCCTGAGCACCCTTTCCATGGAGAAATTCCTGCTGATGTCCAACCTGCCCTGTTATCACCTATTGGGTGGTGACAATCCTGTGGTGGAGCTGGAATGGGAGCTGAGGCAGGGCCCTGCAGAGCCTGTAGAAATAAAAAGTTACCTTGAGGTGTCTCTTGCCCAAAAAAAAAGCAATTCCTGGATATTATTTGCTTATAATGGCCCTAAATAGCAACAGGAGCCCCAGCAAGGCTGGGCTGAGACGTGAGCAACTTCCCCTGCACCGGCTGCTCCCGGTATTTTAGAAATGTTCTGATTTTATTGTATTACAGGAGGGTAATTCTCACTTAATTCACAATATCAGGGAAATTCTGTACCTGTTTTAGCCTTCCATGGGACCCTCAGTAAAACTGCCAACGCAGCTTTCAGCACTAAGGTAAATTCTGGCCTGCTTTTGATGAAACCTCATCTGCTCCCTCCTTAATCGGGATAAAACCACTCCAACCCCCAAATTTCTGAGCTGAAAACCTCAGCGAGCCCTGAACCGTTGCCAAGAGCTCTCCAAATCCTGGTTGTGTGTTCCAGCCTGGGACATTAAAGGGTGGATTGTTCTAATGGGAGGTGTGACAAGGTGTCCATGGGACATCTGCTGTGACCCTGGTGGGGCAGGAGCTCATCAGGCCCCTCGTCCCTTCCTGGGATTTGGCTGGCCAAGGATTGCATCCCGCTGGAATGCTGGGGAAAGTGGAACCAGATCCCTGCAGAGCAGTGCCAGCCCATTCCAGAAGCCTTCATCCTGCAGAAAATCTGGAATCACAGAGTCATTCAGGTTGGGAAAAGCCTCCAAAATCACGGATTCCAACCTTTGGCCAATTCCCTGTTTTTAGATTCCAGCCCCTCTGTCCAACCAGCTCCTTTTATCCACAGCCTTCTTGGAAATACCCTGGTGGGGTTTTTTTTTTCTTTCTTTTCGGAGCATTTGGAACTTTACATTTCTAAGCAGCACTTCTAAAGGGAATGTTCTGCATGAGGGTACTTAAGGGAACATTTTCCAGGACTATATTTATGCCTCTGTAGTCTTCCTTTAGTGGTCTTGAAGGAAGGAGCTGTTATTACTGTTAAATATAGATGTAATGTGGTGTTATTGCAGAAATGTCTTTATGTTCCATTTCTGCCTTAAAAAAAACCCTTTTCTTATTAAAATCAGTCAGGTCTATAACATTTATTATGTTTTAACGTGTTGGCATAATGTTAGTGTTGGGAATAAGGCAGGATTGACACCTGATTCCAAATAAAATCTCCTAATGTTGTTCCTGTAACAGTCATCAGTGCCATCCTATATTTGAATTGAGGATTGTTGCTTTTTTCTGGTGTATTTGCTATTTAAATCCCATACTCCACGTTTGTCTCACCTTGATAAAATGTCCAGTCTCAAGAATTAAGTCTCACCTGGTCAGCTTGAAAAAACTGTTCTGGGGGAATGACACAACTTCTGTTTTGAGAGGAAATCTCTGAGGGGCATCATTGCTGAGGATATTCAGATTGTTTCAGAGGTATTCAGAGATCAGTCACTGCTGCTGGCTTTTCCCTTTTTATTACCCACTTGTTTGGTGAGATGATTATTTTAATTCAGTCGAAATGCAGGAGGTTTGCATTTTTATGGATATTCTCAAAGCCTAGGAGCAGCTTCCTTCACATGAAAATTCATTCAGTTTTCTAAACAGTTTTTAAAGGGCATTAATTTAGTCATCTGCTGATAGTTCAGAGCAGAAACAGACGTGAAAATATTCAGTGAAAAGATGCATCCCTTAATTCACCCAAACTGTTCATCAGCTGTTTACCAGCAGTTGCACTCTCGTAGCTTTTAAGATGCAGCTCAATTGCATCCACATATAAATAGAAAATGCTGGCAGGATTCTGTTTGCTCTGAGCCTTATTTTGATGTTTCCTTTGACATTTAAAATTTTGATTTTAAGCTCTGGAAATGGCTGCAGCTGTAAACATCTCCCTGAGTTACTGAACTGGGCTGAAAGGCTGGAGAGAATGGCTCACGTGTTTCCCACATCTGTATCTTGCAGGCTGTTTGATTGGAGCCAAGGAGTCAGGGAAGAAACTCAAGAAGACACCTTGGATCATGAAGAGAAGATAAAAAAGAAAACAAAAAGAATGTGGCATATAAAGGGTGTAATACCTGGAGGTATTGGATCTGACTCATATTTATGAAAATGAGACGAGCTTTCACAAAATACAAGTTATCTTAGACAGTCATCAAGCTTGGAGCCATCATGCTGTTGAACTAGAAATTCTCCTTTTCCCCATTCTCCTTTCTGACAGGTAACAAAGGATTGGTGAATTATGAATTTCCCAAGTTGGAAGCACTAATTTTTATCTATATAGTTCATCCTTATGAATATATAAGGAGTTAAAACATTGCATATTTAATGTGGATTATAATGGGAAAGTGACTCATTAACCAAAATGGCCACTTTTAAGGACTTGGTTTCAAACTGAGCTGGAGCCTCCCAATGCACTTTGTAGGATTTGGGGAAAGCTGTGCTGCAGGGCCTGCTTTGGGAGGCCAGGATGACATGTAGTAAAAGGATATCACCTTACTGTTGATATCTTTGAAGACTCATAACCAGAAACAGGAAAATGAATGGTGGGAAGGAGTGTGACGGAGGGGACACGGATGGAGGGCCACCAGCAGTGCAAGTTCCCGTTGGTTGGCAGCGGAGGGTGGACCAAAGTGGAGTTCTCTACATCAGGTAAGGTCACCTCAGGGGCTGGGCTGGGCTCTGGTGGAGTTTGGGCAGCCAGTTGCTGACTCAGCTCATTTCTTCTGCTCAAAAACTTCAAGAAATTGTTCTACAAGTGCGAGATCGTCTCGGAAGCTGGAGGAGGGGAGATTTAGGTGGGATATGGGGAAGGAATTCCTGGCTAGGAGGGTGGGGAGGCCCTGGCACAGGGTGCCCAGAGAAGCTCTGGCTGCCCCTGGATCCCTGGAAGTGCCCAAGGCCAGGCTGGATGGGGCTTGGAGCAGCCTGGGATAGTGGAAGATGTCCCTGGGCAGGGATTGGAGCTGGATGAGCTTTAGATCCCTTCCAACCCAACCCATTCCATGACTTTGTGATTCTTCTCTAAGTAAATTCATGTGACTACTCAATAGCTCCAAACTCAGGTTTTTATGCCCATGAAGGTTCTGTGTTCACTATCACTGATGTTCTCCAACTTCCATGGAAGTTTTTCTTCCCTCACATTTCTCATGCAGGGAAAAAAGCAGGAACATAAACCTAAATGCAGAGTTTTAGGTACTTTATTGGTTCATTTTCTCAGCTTATTGGATTTTTTTTTTTGCTTCACCCTGGAATGGTCACAAAGAAATGCGTCGAAATGGCCATGAAATAAATGTGTGCAGACAAAGAGAGTCTAAATTAAATGTTATTGAAAAAAAGATCAAAGTTAGCTTTATAAAATGTGGGGACATTGGGTTTGCATCACACAAGTCCATGTGATTATCAGTCAGTTATTTGCTTACATTTCTCCCACTGTTCTGTGATTAAAATAACCACTTCTCACAACATTTTGTGGTATTACCAATACAAAAGTCTTTAATGAGCCAAAGCACACTCCAGTTTTACACTAAACCACCGTAAAGGATCAGATGAATTCCAGGATTTCTTGTTTGTGTTCTCAATTAGCAGAATCAAACCCAATCCATGCCAGTGACACCCATGGCAAAGAGAAAGCACCTTGCCCTTGGATTTCTCATTACAGCTGTAAATCACTGGGCCTCTGCCTCGGTTACAGATCAATGGGAAAGGAAAAGCTGTGGATTAGTGGGTTTTTCCCCCAATAATCTCGATATCCAGACATCAGGAAAATAATGCTTTGGTATTTTTATGTACCTGATGATCCCAGCAGCTTTTGAACTTCATTTTCCACAAAGCTCTAACAAGTTTTATACATTTTCAACAGCTTTGGGCAAGCTCCTGTTATTCCTGCCCTCTTCCCAAGTTTTCCAATGTATTTATTTTGGTGAATTTTCTGGTTGCCCAGGTTGAGCTGTTCTGATGAAGCAAAGTATGGGTTTACATTCCTGTTTGGAGTGAGGCACAGAGCAGGAGATGTTGGTTGGAAAGGGTGGAAGTCCAATAATCCAGTCTCCTGCCTGACATGGAGCATCCACAGGGCTCTGTGGGGCAGCTGAATCCTCCAGGATTGAGTTTCCACGAGCTGCTCACCGCCCTGCCAGCATGCACAGCGTTCATGGAGACAAGGAAAGGTCAAACAATATTGACTCCACAGCTATCCCAGGGAAAATTAGTGGATATATTAAGATCTGACATGATTTAAGTGGGATAGATGATCCCAGCTGAATAAAGACTCTCTGTTTGTGCCTCCTTGGGAAGCACGGATGCTCTCCTGTCAGCTGTCAGCAGTTGCTTTGGATTAAATCGAGATTAAATCCATTCATTAACTGGTTTTCATTACCTGGTACAAGCACTGAGTTGACTCTGAGGGCTTTTCTTAGCAAAACAGTGCTGCTGAGTAGGGCCTAAATCATCCCTGGAAGTGTCCAGGGCCAGGTTGGACGAGGCTTGGAGCAGCCTGGGATAGTGGAAGGAGTCCCTGCCCATGGCAGGGGTGGAATCAGCTGATCTTTCCAACCCAAACCAGTCTGGAATTCCATGATTTTGTGGAATCAAAGGAAGCTGTGGATTATCCTGTGTCAGGAACTTTGTGCACACACAACACTGCAGTTACAGCTCTGCCCAGGATCGAGGCAGAAACGGGAAAAAATGGCCCTTTTTAGAATTGGGGTGGATTTTATGGACAAATAACCCTGCTGTGTGTGCAGTGGGGATGCTGCATCCCACATCCCACAGATTCAGTGGATTGACCTTCCTTCCCACTCACTGGTTGTCAGCACACTCCTGTTTTTTCCAGGCTCCAGGATCTCCTGGAGCCTGCACTGGTTCTGTGTGCCCAGGCAAACAGCACACCAAGGTTATTTAAAATCTCTTTTTTCTAAAATTATCCCAGGAAAAGCAGCCTGTTTTTAGCCAATGCAAATAAAACAGCATCCTCACTCCAGAGCATATTCCTGGGAGTGCCTTTTAACAGATTTTAAGGATCACAGAAAGTGTGTGGAGAGATTTTGGGTGTTGATGGGATGGTCCAGAGCAAATGTCAGTGTGGGATTCTCCCATGGGAATCTGTTACATCTCCAAGTGTGGAGTTTGCCTGGGCTGAGCGTGATCAGGACAGTTGGGAACATCCAAAGGGATCAGCCAGGATCCTGGTTTAATTAAAATAAATAAGAATAAAGAGCAGTTTCCCCCTGCTCCCCAAGGATTTCAGACAGGGAGGGTTTGACTTCCTGACCAGTCACCAGACCTGTACCTTTATTTTTAGATTGCTCTTTCATCTTCCTCACCCTCCAAACTGTCACTGTTATACACACTCAACCTGAGCACTTCTCCCAAAAATAACTCTTTCAGGGCATGTCTGGCAAAGAAATTACTTATTTAAACTGTCAGCAGGACTTTAAATGTCACTTGCAGATGTTGCTTTAGAAGTGACTCGGTTCTCGTGCGGGATGAGGTGTTTATGTGTTGGATTCTAAGTACCAAAGTTCCTCATAGCTTGGAATTTTGAGTCATGAGTGTTTTCGTGATCCAAACTATTCCACTTGAGTTGTTTTTGTTTGAATTAGGGCTATTTACAGCTGCCATTAATAACCAGGGTTTTATTCCAGATAAACAGTTCAGCTGGCCCAGCAATAAAGAGCAATCTGCAAGTTACAGGCTGGGGACACGAGGACTTGTTTTTCATCTTAGGAATCAGTGGTTTTGCCATAACAGACTTTCCAGTGCCCTATTTTGGGATGTGGAGATGATGATTTTATGGTGGGAGTTGGAGAAATCCCAGTGCAGTTTATCAGGAGCTCCCTGGCCTGGCTCCTTGGTGTAATATTCCTCACTTTCAGTGAGGAGGTCGGAATTTTAGCTGAATGAAACCAAACTTTGTGCAACAAAGAGACCCGGGCTGCAACGGTTTTGTTTCCTTTAAAATGTGTTTGGGGGTGGTTTTTTTGTAAGTGTTATCTCAATTCTTGAGTAAAAGCAAGAAGTACTATGAGATAAAAATATGAGATGTGATTTTCCCCACTGTCCTCGTGAGCAGATACAAGTCATGACCTATCAAAGAGCTCGTATTGATCATTTCTGTTCCTTTACAGTCCCAGTGGGTCTTTATTATCCTGCTTGGAGCAGGTGAAGACTTACTTGCTGACTGATGGAACGTGCAAGTGTGGCCTAGAATGTCCTCTTGTTCTTCCCAAGGTAAAGCACAGCATCATTTTGGATCCCTGGGCCGTAATATTTCTGAGCTGCCCATGCTGATGACTCCATCTCTGTTCAGATCATCTCTGAAATAAGTGGTGTCCACCCAAAGTCAGACCTTAAAATACAAAATTCAGCTCCCCTCTGCTTTAGCCCCTCTTGGAGAGGATCTGACTCAGTTATTATAAATATATTCATTTTTTATTTGTTGTTTCCACACACCCTGTCAGGGGATCTCTTGGGCAATGTAGGAGCAGTCAGGAACAGAGGAAAATTCCTCTCCACTCCATATAAAATCCCTAATTTATGTGAATTTGGTGGCTTTGCTGCCTGTAGTCATTCTTTTCAACGCTGCAATTTTCACTGCCAGGTCTTTAATTTTGATCCTGGAGCTGCTGTGAAGCAGAGAACTGCTGAAGATGTTAAAGCGGACGAGGATGTCACCAAACTATGCATTCACAAAAGGAAAATCATCGCTGTGGCTACACTTCATAAAAGCATGGAAGCACCACATCCTTCACTGGTTCTAACTAGTCCTGGTGGTGGAACAAGTGAGTAAAATGAAATCATGCAGAATCATTTCATCATCTGATTTTTTTATATATATAAATATATAATCACCATGCAAAACCACCCTGAAAGTCGTACTGTGAGTGCAAAAATAAGCAGATTGAAGGAATAAATAAAGGGAGTAATCAGAGATGGAGGCAGATAGAAAATGAGTCTAAAAGCAGGTCAGGCCAGACTAAGAGCGTGATTTTCTTGGAAAAGATATCAGATTGTTCTAGACAAAGAAAATACATTAGCTCTCATCTTTTGGAACTGTGGTAATATGTCTGATATTGTGTCACATGGGAAATTAGAGGAGCAGAATAAAGTGATTATGAAGGGATTAGGATGTGGCTAAGGACTTGGCTAAATGGGAAATTGTATTGTCAAGGAGAACAGACAGCAAGAGGAGATCTCCACTGTCATTTCTCAAGGATTATTTTTGGCCACCAACCTGGATTAGCATTTTAATTATCCCCATCAATAAAAAAAAAAAAAAAGAGGAAATTTGTTGGTGCCTGAAGTTGACAGGTATTCTCCAAACAAAAGATCAAAACATGTTGTAAAACTGAGAGGGCTCCCTGAGACCTGGAGTGAAAGCAAAGTTAGCACTGAAACAGCTCCAAACCCAGAAATTCATCTGAAATGAGGGACTTTGTAAGGATCATGAGAACAGGTTCTGAAGGAGAATTACAAATCCCAGTGGGCAGGACAAAGGAGAGAAGGGTGCTGAGTTTATATTTCTGTATTCTGATGCTGCAGCTCCTGGGAAAAGGCCTGAGAGCTCTCTGCACCCCTCACTGCTGTGGTAACACCTGGTCAACTGCTCTTCCACTTCAAAGTGGAAAAATTCTAAAAAATCAAGAAATAATAAATTTTAGATACCCAGACAATGCTCAGATACCTGTGCTGTTCATAGTACTGGTGTGCCCCTGCATTTTCACGTTGAAATTTAGGATTTGAAACCTTTCTTGGAAATTTTTTTCAGTGGAATTTTGTTTTTAACTAACAGTGCAATCTCCCAGGTTACTGTGCTTCATTTCTTTCATTTTTTCATTGCCCTGCTTCACTTTTTTAATGAGTAGTACTTAAATTACATTCCTGTTTTCAAAAAAATTACCAAAATGAAGGAGGTGATTTAGATATATTTATGTGCTCTCACTTTCCCTGTTGGTCAGACTTTTGTGCATAAGCAAAGAAGAAAATTCCCTAGTAAATCCCTTTGTAAGCAAAAGATCTTTTCATTTTTACACATTGATATGTGACCATTTGCTTATTTTCAGCACTCGAGCTGAGGCCTCTCATAATTATTTTATTTTGCAGCTCAGCCTTTGGTTTTGTCCCCTAAATGAGACTTTGGTTGTGTTTTGGGGCAGGGGAAATGTTTGTTTCTGTCCTGTTGGAGCAAATAGGATGAAGGCAGGATTGTCAGTGCCATTGACCAGGCTGAAGGAAAGATGAGTGGAGGAATTTCAAGGCACCTCTGAGTTGAACATGGAATTTTTAGCTCCCGATTCCTGTTGATTTTTGCATATCCAGAGGCTGCATGCCAAGCATTCTGAGCTGAATTGCAAATTCCCAGAGCAGCAAAACTGGCAGAAAGTCCCCCAGACTTGGAGCTGCTTGTGCTTCTAGTCTAGAAGTAAAACATTGAAATAAATCTTTTTAAATAAAGGTGGAAAGTGATCTTGTGCTTGTAGGAAGGGATAGCCTCAAAAGTGGGATTTACAGGGAATTTTTCCATCATGTGTCAACATGTGCAAATATTCCCAAGGCTTTCATCCTGAAAACAATCAGAAAGCATTCAGGATCTCTCAGCAGGGACAGCATTTGGGACAGGTCCTGTTCTGTGGGAATTGAGTCTCAATCCTGGATGGGCTTTGTTCCTCCTGTCCTCAATAGATGGTGCCAGAGGCTCCTTTTCCCTGCCACAGCGATCCCGCTCCTCCTGCCAGAGCAGGGATGCTGGAGATGCAGGACACTGGAGGTGCTGGTTGGGAAAGGCAAAAGGGAAGGGAGAAGGTTTCAAATGGTCCATATTTTTATGGGATAGGGAATGTACAACTGTGTCATTGGGAACAGGCACCGTTCCAGCGGCCGCTGGGTGACGGAGGGTTTATTTCTGCCGAAGCAAAGGTTTAGCCAAAGGCTCCCTGAGCTTTTGGGAATATTTCCAGCCTCAGTGGCTTTGCCCTGAAACGTGGGACGCTGCATTTCCAAGCAGTAACTGTTGTGTGTTCCCCACACCAGGTGCGACGCCGGTAGTTCCCACTCGAGCAGCAACTCCAAGGTCGATGAGGAATAAATCACATGAAGGAATTACAAATTCTGTGATGCCGGAATGTAAGACTCCTTTCAAGTTGATGATGGGGGCATCTAATGCCATGGGTAGGCTTTATGTGCAAGAAATGGCTGGAAGCCAGCAAGCAGAGCTCCATCCTGCCTATCCCAGGCAGAGATTGGGGAGCAATGAACTGGGGCAGAAGTCTCCGTACCGCGGCAGTCACGGGGGGATGCCCAGCCCGGCGTCGTCGGGGTCGCAGATCTACGGGGACGGCTCCATCTCTCCCAGGACCGACCCGCTCGGAAGCCCCGACGTCTTCACGAGGAACAATCCCGGTTTTCACGGAGCGCCCAACTCCAGTCCTATCCACATGACCAGGACGCCGCTGTCCCCGCCGTCCGTCATGCTCCACGGCTCTCCCATACAGTCATCCTGTGCAATGGCTGGAAGGACTAATATACCTCTTTCCCCCACCCTGACCACCAAGAGCCCGGTAATGAAAAAACCCCTGTGTAACTTTTCGGCCGGTATGGAAATACCACGAGCGATGTTCCACCATANAACGCCAGTCCTATCCACATGCCCAGGACGCCGCTGTCCCCGCCGTCCGTCATGCTCCACGGCTCTCCCATACAGTCATCCTGTGCAATGGCTGGAAGGACTAATATACCTCTTTCCCCCACCCTGACCACCAAGAGCCCGGTAATGAAAAAACCCCTGTGTAACTTTTCGGCCGGTATGGAAATACCACGAGCGATGTTCCACCATAAACCCCCCC
>VZTH01001998.1:304432-329401 GCA_013397815.1 Aleadryas rufinucha
AGAAAAAGCCATTAACATCCGAGAAGGATCCTCTTGGCATACTGGACCCGATTCCCAGCAAACCGCTGAACCAGAACCCCGTGATCATGAACCCCACCACTTTCCACTCGAGTGTCCACTCTCAGGTACCCGTGATGAATGTAAGCATGCCCCCCGCCGTGGTGCCCCTGCCCAGCAACCTGCCCCTGCCCACCGTCAAACCCGCCCACGTGAACCATGGCGCTCACGTCCAAAGGGTTCAGCACTCGGCTTCGACGTCCCTGTCCCCCTCGCCGGTGACGTCCCCCGTTCACATGATGGCGTCCGGCATGGGAAGGATCGAGGCTTCTCCCCAAAGATCGCGTTCTTCTTCCACCTCGTCCGATCACGGAAACTTCCTGCTGCCTCCAGTAGGGCCGCAGTCATCCTGTAGTGGTATCAAAGTCCCTCCCAGGTCCCCGAGGTCAACCATAGGGTCACCGAGGCCGTCTATGCCATCCAGCCCTTCCACCAAGCACGATGGACTTAATCAATACAAGGACATCCCTAACCCATTAATTGCTGGAATGAGTAATGTATTAAATCCTCCGAACAATGCAGTTTTTCCCGCTGCATCGGCTGGAAGCGGTTCCTTGAAGAGTCAGCCCGGTTTGCTGGGAATGCCTTTAAATCAGATCTTGAACCAGCACAACGCTGCCTCTTTTCCAGCGAGCAGTTTACTCTCAGCAGCAGCCAAAGCACAGCTAGCAAATCAAAATAAACTTGCTGGTAACAACAATAACAGCAGTAGCAATTCTGGACCTGTTGCCAGCGGCGGCAGCACCGAAGGACACAGCACTTTAAATCCCATGTTCCCTCCCGCTGCCAACGTGCTCCTCCCCACCACGGAAGGGCAGAGCGGCCGGGCAGCGCTGAGAGATAAATTGATGTCTCAGCAAAAGGATCCTCTGAGGAAAAGGAAGCAGCCGACCACCACGGTGCTGAGCTTGCTGAGACAGTCTCAGTTGGACAGCTCTGGGGTTTCCAAAGCCGGCTCCGATTTGATAAGAAAGCCAAGTCAAAGCTCCTTCCCCATCAGCTCCATGTCGCAGCTCCTGCAGTCCATGAGTTGTCAGAGCTCCCACGGGAGCAGCAATAGTTCCTCGGGCTGCGGGAGCTCCAGCGGCGCCCTGCCCTGCCCCGGCACCCAGCCGCACCCGGCGGAGCCCGCGCTGGGCTCGGGGGGCCTGGGGGCCCCGCTGGCCCCGGGGCTGCCCCTGCGCGCCGAGGGGCTGCCCTGCCCCGGCACCAACCCCGGCTTCGGCCCCGGCGCCGGCCCGGCCCCCTCCAACCACCTGGCGGGGCTCCTGAACCAGATGCAGGCCGGCGGGAGCTGCGGGATGCTCCCCCAGGCGGGAATGGCCTTAGGAAACTCCTTACATCCCAACCCAGCTCAGGCCAGGCTCCAGGCACCCTCCGCTCCGGCGATCCCAAACAGCGTTGGGAGCGGCTGTAATCAAACGAGTCCCGAAGCAGGTACGTGGCCTCCTGAGGGGATTCTCCCAGGTTTCCATCCGTGGAAATGGTGCTTGTTAAACCTGAGGTTATCCTGGTGAAAAGCTCTCCTGTTTCGTGCTGAAAGCCACATGCTCAACAATAAAACATAAGGGGAAAAAAACCAGTGGTCAACTAAAACAATCTTCCTTTTCTCAGGACAAAAGCATCCTGTGATAACTCTTGCTCCTGCTGACTTCCACACACTCTTCCTGAATAAAATCTGTTCATGTCTGGACATTCCTACACCTCTTTTGTCACTTCTCCAAATAAATTGGGGTTTTTTTTGCAGCCTGCCCTGCTCTGGCGTTGTGGCTCACCTGGCAGCGCATGTCCAGGTGATCCGTGAGTTCCTTACTTATCCTTTAATTCCTTGGAATTAAAGAAGTGGTGTCAGAGATTGGAGCAGATCATAGGAGTACCAAAATGTACAAAATAACCCTTTTCAGGGCCAGCAGGAGGGAATGCCAAGCCTGTGTTTGCTTTTATTGGGGTAATTTTCCTAAGGTGGTAATTAAATGCTTGAATGAACAGTTGGAGGAGTGTAGGGCGAGATTTCCTGGTTTGTTCACCCGGGAAGGTTTGGAGGGGAAATGGGTTTGCTGCTGTTATCATCTCCAGGGGGTTTAAAGAGAGAAGGGAAACAGCTCAGAAATGTGAATTTCATTGATTATTGCTGGATGAACAAAGTGTTAGAAGATGGAACTGGTGTAAATTTCTGAAGTGGAATGAAAAACCAGGTCACACCAAAGTGTTCAAGTGTCATTAACCTGCTCTGCATTCCTGAGCTTCCTCCTTTAAAATCCAGAATGGAATTATAGAAAAGATGAGTTATAGACAAATAATGTTCTAATATTACTCTGCTCATGGTTTCTGATGACTTTTAAGGGTTTCTCCCCATCCCTGGGATAAAAAAGTTTAATTTTTTCTTGCCTGGAGTGGCCACAAGCAGCAGCTCTCAATCCTTGTGTGGCTCTTTTGCCTTGTCAGGCTGACACTGGGGGCATTTCCTGGTGCAGTTTCTGGGACTTTGCACTCTCTGCACAGAGCAAAGGTCTGGGATTGCCTTAGGAATTTACTTCCCTGTCCCACTAAACACAGGACTCAATCCCTGGGGCAAGAACCCTTTGGGTTCCCACCTTGGCTGGGGTTTGCTCCCAAAGGCTCCCGTGGTGTTCCTGTGTTAATCAGAGCCTGAGCTTGTAATTCCACTCAGCTCCAAGCTGAATTTCTCCCCAAAACCACAAATGCAGCAGAACAAACGAGTCCAACCCCTGAGAAAGGTCCCAGCATCAACAACAGGTTTGGTTCTCATCCCTGGAGGAACAGCAATAGGGGCATAACCCCACCTGGGGCCTCCTGTTCTCCTGGCATTCCCACCCCCTGGGGATGGCTGAGAGGATTAGAGCCATATCATTCGAAAGCCTCAAGTGACACTTCTCTCCTTATCTAAAAGATAAGAGATAATTCCGTGCAGGCAAAGGCTGGGAAGTTGTGAAATGTTCCATTCTCTGCTGCTGAAGGAGTTGTTCCTGTGGTTTGGTGCTTGCAGAATGCACAGCCTGCATTTAATTATTTCTTGAATATCCATGATAGAGCCTGGAGAATGTTTTCTTCTTTAAAGAGAAGTCTCAGGTTGTGTTATCTTTGTGGTATTCCCTAAAATTCTGCACAAACCTTCGCTGAGCCTCTTGCCTGAGCCCTCACAGCAGCACAGGGCTCAGGGGTGAGGTTTAATCCAGAGAGGGGAATTCTCTTGGATTTCCAGGAGAATGGGAATGTTCTTTCTGTGAAACTCCTGTGAAATGTTGAGTATTTTGTGTTAATAATAACATTTTAAAACAAAAATGAGTCGCCAGCCTGCATTGAGCTCCGTAACAAAACTGGGAAGAGGAATATTGGGAATTCTCCTCTGTTAGTTTTGGGGATGGAGCTGCTGGAAGCCCCTGTACACTGAATTTCCAAGAGCAGTTCAGCTGAGGAAGATGTTTCAAGGAAACTCTCATGTTCATATTTCAGCTTGTGGCTTGTTTTTTTCCCTTTGTTTTGAAGTATTTTAATTGCTAAATCTGTTTTCTGTGTCTGTGCCAGCAACTCAGAACAGCTACTCCTCCGAAATAGCTCCTGAGAGAAAAAATCCTGTGAATCCCCACAATTAGCTGCTCATTGCCTAAGCTTTTAATTATATTTTAACCACATGGACCAAGTTTTGTTATTCCAGCTCTTGTTTTCTTCTTCCACAGATGATATCTTTAGTTCCCAGGTAATTTTCAGGGCGAGTGTGGTGGAATTTGTTCTTTTTGTAGGATGGAACTGCATCACTGGGTGATGGATTTGATTGTAGGGTTTTATTTATTTACCTTTTTCTTGCTGTTAACATCTGGTTCACGGGGTAGAAAATCTGTGTGTGAGTGTTGAACATTCAACATCCAAATCCTGCTAAAAAGGCAACATCCATGAATAATGGGATGGATGGAAATGAGTGAATTTATTTGGGAATAAAAGCTCTGTACAGCTGATGAGGGAAATTAAGGGAACCACAATAACCACAGCAAATAAAGATGATCAGTGGTGTCAAATGTTAACATTATAAAATAGGAGAAACTGGGTCTAGAAGTTAAGAAGTGACAAAAAATGGGCAGATTTGGCAAAAAAAGGCTGTAATTCCTTCCCTGGAATGGGATTTTTTTCCTGGTGAAAGGCACAGAATGGAAATGGTAAAATATGATTATTTTATAATTAAATAGGGAGGAGCACAACACCAATCACTGAGGGTGAGGAGAGGAATTTGTTTCAATAGAGCCAAGAAAATTGGGAATGGAACATGGCCTTGGAAAACCAGACCCCCAAGAGAAGGGGTTTGGGAGGCTTTGATTTAATCACATCCATGCAAACTGTTGGAAAACAAAAATTAAACCAAACAGGTCTGGATTTGCTCCCCAAAATCACTTTATACATCCTAGAATCACACAATCAGGAGAAGTTTGATCTGAAGAGTAGCTGACAACTTTTTGGGACTTGTGTCTGAGAAAAAAATCCTTATTAAGCTGGAATCACCCCTAGACAGGATGGAAAGCACCTACTCTTCTAATTTAAAGCAAATAAATATCCCATAAATAAATAAATAAAGCAAATTGAAATATCCCATTGATTTGGGGTTCACAGAAACATCCAGAGGGACTTTTCCCTGCTTGGGAACGATTATAAGGAATCACTGTTACTTCAATTTCCAGCTTCTTTTTCCCATTCTGCCTTATTCTCCCTTGTTATTATTTTGGGGAGAGGAAAATTATTATTTTTCTATTCAGAACTGTGGAGAATAAATAAAATGTTCAGTGCTTGCTTGGACACAGCTTGGGGTTTTCTGGTGGTGTTTTACCTCTTAAAATTGGAATTTTCCAACAATTCGCGGTCTTTGAGTTAACCAGACCCTTACCTGGTTGGTGTTTTAAGTGCCATGCAACTTCCTAAGAATTTATATTGATAAAAGTCAGGGGATTTGTAAAAAATAATCACAAATTAATGCAGAAAGATGAGTCTTATTAAAGATATTAGTACAGAGAAAAACTGCATTAATTCCACGGGATTTCCCCCACGTATTTAGCTCCCACCATCTGCAAATGGAACCAGTGGGCAGCTCCAGCCCTTGCTAGAGGGAGGAGTGGGGATTATTGGAGGAAATAATGCTTTTTATGGAATTTTTAGCTTCCCAAACTTGCAGGCGAGTGTTTCCCTTCATTTGCAATGCATCTGCCACAGCTGTGAGTGGGGAGAGATGAGAGCAAGTGAGAAAATCCTCAGTTCCTGCTCCTGACAGTTTTCTACTCGAGCCCTGCTCTGCTTTGTGCTCACAGCTGAGCACATCACAACAGTTCCCTCCCAGCCATTCCCAACCCAGCAGTGCTGGGAAAACTCAGGAATCACAGGAGAGGGGCAGGGAGAAGAGCCAAGACTGGAATTCGGGCAGGTATTAAATCTACAAAAAAATTAAGTTAAAAAAAGCCTAATTTTAGGGATTTCTGTTGTCCTATAAATAGTTCTTGTTGTCCTATAAATAGTTCTGGGCTTTTGGCCCTTCCCCCAGAATTTTAGGGGCCAAGATTTGAGCTGCTTTGCTGTAAATGAAGAAACCCCCCTGTGCTCGTGGAGCGTGGTGCCACGGGCAGCACAGGAATTTTGGGCAGGTGAATATTTCCCAGCAGAGCACATTCCATGGGCATGGAGTGCTGCACACTGCGGGTTTTTCACTGGTTCTGCTGGGCTCAGGGGGATTTTTGATTTTTTGGCCCATTTTTTGGTGGTTTCTGTGCTGTCTCAGGGCACTGCAGGATCTCGAGGAGGAGAACGAGTGCCAGCAGTTTGTGCTTCACTGCTGAATTATGGTGTCTTTGGAATTGGGAGCAGTGTAATAAAGGAGATATCAGATAAAGATCTTAAATGTTTTCCATTCCAGCGAGGAAAGGGGGAATATAATTGTCAAAATGTGTAGCTCCTGGTTGTAAGAGTGCAGGTAAGGGATGGGACAGGGAGTTGAAGCAAGAACTCGTTGTCTGGGATCTTTAAGGACTCTGAGGTCGTGTTTCCATCAGCAATTTCACTGGGAAGCGAAGGCTCTGGGAATCACTAATTAAATAATCTCCCCACTGATACAAACTGGGAGGTTTTATCTCTAAGTTGTTATTAATTCCCATTTCCCCCTGGTGCTGCAGCAGCCCCGGGAGACCTCGGGCGTGGCTGGGTGACCCCGCGGTGGCTGAGGTGTCACAGCCCCTTTGAGCCGTGCTTGTAATTAAAATATCTCAGTGATTTTCTGTGCTCCCACACCCTCCTGATCTCAGGGTCAGGCGTGCAGGGAGCTCTCTCCACTCACACATTGGAGAGGATGCTGCAGAGTTCTTCTGCCTGAGTTTCACCAGGAGAGGATGGAGGTGGTGAGAGTTGAGTGAGGAGTTCAGAGAATGACCCAGGAGAGAAATGGGAGATTCCAACAAAGCTTTCCAAAACTTGCAAGGTTCTACATTAGAAAAGCAGCCAAGAAAATATCCAGTGTAAAACAAAGCTGGCTGTGGTTTTATTGGATATGCAGAGAGAGATGATTTATAAGGGCCTGGAGTGAGAGGACAGTGGGAATGGCTTCATCCTGACAGAGGGCAGGGAGAGATGGGATTTTGGGAAGGAATTCCTGGCTGGAATGGAATTCCCAGAGAAGCTGTGGCTGCCCCTGGATCCCTGGAAGTGCCCAAGTCCAGGTTGCACAGGACTTGCAGCAGCCTGGGATGGTGGAAGGTGTCCCTGCCCATGGCAGGGGGTGGCACTGGATAATCCTAAAGTCCCTCTCATCCCAAACCAGTGTGGGATTCTCTGAAAAGCCAAGAATTGAGGCAGTGGAATCTGTACCATTTGTTTGTGCTCAGTTCTTGAAGTGTTTCAGCTGTTAATGGCCAGTGAGCAAGTTCTGCACTTTCCTGAGTGCTTCATACACTTGTTTTAGTGACTGTTTTTATTCCACAAATTCCAGCAGTGTATTTTTGAGACTGTTTAAATACTGGGATGTGTACTGGAGAGTTTCTTACAGGGAAAGGAGTTGTAACATAGCACTTGCAATATCCTTTTCTAATTGGTGTTTCTAAGTGCAATTCTTTAGGAAAATACATCTTCAGCTAGGAAGGACAATTCTGAGATATTAATGATTAATATCTTCCACTCTGATTTCTTTATTTTAAGTGAATCTTCTCAAACACAAACTGATTCCATAATACCCATTTATTTTATTGTCTTTGCTTAAGGACACCTGTCCAGCAATGCTTTAAAAAAGGAGCACAGCTAAAATCCACACAGGAAAATGAACCTGCTCTCCAAAGAAAACAGAATTAAAAATGCTCATAAATAAAATCAGTAATAATTCTAAAAATTTACATGCTGTTTATTTGCTCCCAAAACATTTCTTTAACTCTCTAAGAGAACAACAGATCTGCTTTTTCTGCATTCTGGATATTTCTTCTTTTCTCTGCATTGCAAAGAGTTCATTTTTCTCAGCAAGTGGCAGAAGAACCTTTGGCAGAGTCTGTGGCTGCAGGAGCTGGGTTTGGCCTGGGCTTTTATGGCTTTTAGTCTGACTCCTTCATCTTTTGTCATTCTGTTATACCCTTGAGAGCTCCTGTTTATTCTGATTATTTACTGAGCTCACTTGGGTTTCCAGTCTCCAAAACACCACATTTTTATGGAACTGGGAATCAAAGTTGGGATTTCCTTTTGATGCTCAGCTCCTCTTTGTGTTTCTCATCCAGAACCTCCCAGGGGTCATTGTGGAGCCTGGCAGTGGTCATGGCAAACCCTTGGGTGGTGAGGTTTTGGGGGTTTTGGGGTTTTGGAGTTTTGGGGGTGTTGGGATCATTGTGTCCTTTGGTCTGGGGCCATTGAGAAGCTCTCAGAGCTCCACATTCCAGTAAAAATGGCTGTGCATGGATGTGTTCACCTGGAATATTGGTTTGTTGGGATGGTGGTGTGATCCAGAAATGGTGTTCAGGCACTCTGGTGCCAGAGAGGAATTCATCCCCAAATGCAGCTGTCAGTACTGTAAATAAACCCCATCCAGGACTTCTCCAGCCCAATTCCTGCTGTGTCAGGTTGGACAGAAGCTGGAGGGGAATATTTGTCTGGTTTTTCTCTTCCTGCTGAAGTCTGGCCGCTCATCCCCTCTCCGACTCCCAACTTCTCCAGTCTGCATTGAAATAAGGACACTTTTTCTTCCTCCTACTCAGTATCCATCAAGACATTTTTTTCCTCAGGAGCAAGTAATTAATTACTTAATTAATCTGTAGAAAGGTGTTGAATGCACTTTGGCCCTGTCAGAAGCTGGGGGTGGTGGGGGTGAGAAAACAGAGCCATTTCTCCCCAAAACCTGGCAGCAACTTTCCAACTTCGAGATTTTCTGCCCAGCAAATCCTCTTCCACGGGGTCATTTACCTGAGCAGAATGGAAAACAGGAGCAGAAATAAATTACAAACAGAGATGAGGTCCACTGGAAAATACCCAAACTAGGTCTGATATTCAGGAGAGCTCTCTAGAATAATTTCCTCATGCCTGAAATAAAAATCTCTCCATGTGCTACTTAACACATCCAGTGGGGAGTGGTACAGCTGATTCTTCCACTGGGAATTTCTTAAATCTGTGGGTTGGTCTTTGGGATTTTTCCATGATTTTTAAATCCTTGCAGCATTAGTTCTAAACACTGATTTTATTTTTAAAAAGAAATAAAGAAAATTTGCTTTTTGTGAGCAAGAAGGTTTTTGACCCAGTCACCCAGAGAAGGATTTCCTCTGCACCACGATTGCACTTTGCTCTCACCTCACCTTTTGTTACTTTATTATTCAATTTGTGCTGAGTGATAATGGCCCTGGGAGGGAGGCCTGAGCTTTGTTCTCTTGAGTTCAGGGCCGTGCAAAGTGTTCCGTGTTCAGTTTGTACCTTTTGGAGTTGTCACAACATTGCAGCACTGCAAAAATGGTATTTTTAGTTAAAAATGATGTAAAGGTTTGGCTCAGTTGTTATCAGTTGAGTGTGGTTGCAAATACCTTTTTAAAGAGTGTTGAGAAAAATGGGAATTGATGTTTTGTGATCATTGATGCCTTTCAGTCCCTCATCCCATGAGCTCTAGGAGTGACCACTGTCAGTTCAAGACTGCCTTAAATTAAAAATAATAATAATCTATATTTCACCTTTGATAAAGGGGCATAAAATTACCCAAATAAACATTATTACTCTTTTCTTTGTGACCTTCTCATGGTAAATTTACCCAGCTGCTCTTCCTTTTCATCCCAAGTGATGCATTTTAGGCCACCCCAATTTACATTTTTCCTTTACAAATTGTGAATTCCTGCTGACCTGGAACAGTCTCATTGTGCCATGTATCTTTTAATTCAGGAGTCCAAAATAATGCCTTAAATAATAATTTAAAATCCAAAACCCTGTGAATGAATTGAAACTGGAAGTGGATCATGGACTCACTTTCACCCAGCATCGTTCCTGTGATCCTTATTCCTAGCAGTTAATTCCAGCCTGGTCCATGACTATTAAGTTATGGTTGGTTTTGGGTTTCTGCTGATGAAAATCTGTGATTATGTGTGAATTAAATGCTGTAATAATCCCTCTCCAAGAACTTTAAGGGAAGTACAAGTGCACAATTCCATGATCTCCGATGGGATGGGCGCGGAGCATCCAGAGCAGCTCATGGCAGATCCATTCCTGTTTCTAAAGCGCTCCAGTCTGGATTCACAGCCCCTTTTCCCTGTGTGTGGGTGTCCCATGGCTGGTTGGGATGAGCCTGGTGCTGTGTGCCTTCAGTGGTGTCTCCTAACAGGCAGCACCCCGTTAATATTCCTGCTTTTCCTGTTCCAGGGGGTTCGGGACCGTCGTCATCGATAGCCATCGCCGGCACCAGCCAAGCTGCCATCACCAAGACCACGTCCGTGCTCCAGGACGGTGTCATTGTCACCACTGCAGCTGGGACCCCTCTGCAGCAGGGCCAGCTGCCCATGGGGGGCGAGTTCCCCTTCTCTGGCCACGAACACTCGCTCCACTTCCCGCAGAACAGCTCTTCAAACAACAATCTGCCGCATCCTCTGAATCAGAACCTCCTCAACTCCCTGCCTCTCTCTCTGCCGGTGAATCAGCAGCATCTCCTAAACCAGAACCTCTTAAATATCCTCCAGCCTTCAGCAGGAGAAGGCAAGTCCGAGGTCAACCTCAACCCTTTAGGTTTTCTGAACCCCAACGTGAACGCTGCCTTAGCGTTCCTGTCCGGTGACGTGGACGGGCAGGTTCTGCAGCCCGTGCACTTCCAGCTGCTGGCAGCGCTGCTGCAGAACCAGGCCCAGGCGGCTGCCATGCTCCCCGTGCCCTCCTTCAACGTCGCCATCTCCGACCTGCTGCAGCAGCAGAACCCCCCGGTGCCCTCGGTCACGCAGCTGCCGGCCCCCCCCGAGCCCCTGCCCGACGGCAGCAGGGTGGAGAACCTCCTGCCCAACCCCATCCCCGGCTTCCCGGGCGCCGACCCCGCTTCCAACCCGCTGCTGCTGCCCGCCGCCTCCGGGGCCCCGGCGCTCATGGCCCTGAACCCGCAGCTGGTGGGGGGAGTCCTGGGCTCCGGCAGCCACCCCGAGGTGTCCGTAGCCACCTCCTCGCAGGCCACCAGCACCACCACCACCACCACGTCCTCGGCCGTGGCAGCGCTGTCGGTGTCGGCCCTGGGCGGGGGCACGGCCGTGGTGTCCATGGCAGAAACGCTGCTCAACATCTCCGGCGGTGCCGGCAGCGCGCCGGGGCCGGCCAAGCTCAGCAACAGCTCCGTGGTGCCGCAGCTCCTGAACCCTCTGCTGGGGACAGGCCTGCTTGGTAAGTTCGGTTTCTTGGGGAAAAATAAACCTGACTGGAGTCGAGGAGGGAGAATTACAGATTCTGGGGTTTAATTTGTAAAAATTTCCGCTTTATCTTCCTTTTTTGGCTTTGTGTTGTCACAGCTCGTTCCTTGAGAAAACCTAACTGTTGTTGTAAGAAATATCACCACGTTCTGCTTTCATTCCTTAATGTTTAATATTGATCTTGGAAATTATTCATTCTGCCACCTGGACTTACTAAATCCACCTGAAAATTGTGGGAGCAATTGGATTTATTTCATTGTTCGAGGAGTAGCAGCCCAGCAGCGTCCCTGGGTCAGCTGTGAGTGCCTGTGGCAGCACAGGGTTAGTGGGGGTAGCTGTGCTGGGGACGACAAATGACCAACATCCCGAAACAGGTGATGAAAAACCCCTTAAATACAAAGGTTTTCCCTCCTGAGTGATGATTTTGTGGTTATTTTTACCAAAAACATACCATAGAGTAGGTACTCCTCTGTTTGTAATCTACTCCTGGTAGGAATTCAGATGATTTTTTGATTATTTTTACCAAAAACATATAATTGAGTAGGTACTCCTCTGTTTGTAATCTACTCCTGGTAGGAATTCAGTAATAACTAAATAATAACTCACCCTGACCTTCTAAATGGCTACGGTGAACTCAACCCATTTGGCATTTTCCATACAAAATACATCTAACAGTGACTCCTCAGATGGAAATTTTCAGGAAAACACAAGGTTTTCATTTTAAAAAAGAAACAAACCAGGAAATGGGTATGTTTTAAGCTTTCTTATTTCATAAAGTCAGGTTCGACGGTGTGTTTACTTTTTTAGAGCTAAAATGTTCATTTAAAGTGAAATTTTCATGTAGTAGAAAATGTTAATACAATTTTTACTCCAAAATGTAAGAAAAGAGCTGTTTGGAGTGTTGTGTGACATGGCTGAGCCAAAAAGCCTTTTCTCCTTCGCAGCTGGTGAAAAACCCATGTTGTTGGGGGTTTAAATTCCTTCCTCTTTCTGTCTCTCCCTTCCTCATCCCCCTCACCACCCCAGCTGTGTTTAAGCGAGATTCCAAGGCGTGGAATTCCTCAGAGGCTCCTCCTGCCATTCCTGGCTGTTCCAACAGTCCTGTCAGGAGAGGTGACACAAAAGACCCAACAGTGGAGACATAAAGAGCAGGAGAGCCCCATTGCAGAGGATGGAGGGGAGCAGGGCTGTTTTCCAGAGGTTTTCCTGGCAGTCAGCTCGATGGGAATGCAGGGAATTGCTGCTGAGTGGGGTTTGCCTGTGCTTGCATTGCAGGGGAGATGTCATCTCTGAACACTACTCTGAACAACCATCAGCTCAGCCATCTCCAGTCGCTCCTCAACAACAATCAGATGTTTCCTTCAAATCAGCAGCAGCAGCAGCAGCAGCAGCAGCAGCAGCACCTTCTCCAGGGCTACCAGAACATGCAGGGCTTTCAAGGCCAGCCCCAAATTCCTGGCCCAGTCAACAACCCAAACCCCATGGCGTGTCTGTTCCAGAATTTCCAGGTAGAAAACAAAGTGAAATCAATATTCAAACAAGTGTGCAGCTCTCAGGAGGTGAAATTCCGTCCTCCAGAGTTTGAGTTTCTTTGCTGATTAAGACAATATGATTTAGATAATCACATATATGCTGTGTACAATGTATTCTTTCAGTAGCTCATGGATTTTGCAAGTCAGGTACATTTGTTACTGAAATTTTATCCATTTTTCCTTAGGAATTGGGTTTAGTTCCTTTGGAAAGAGTTATGCTGCATGGATTGAAAAGCAGCTCCTCTATATGCTGACAATCACTATAGAATTTTAGCAAAACTCTTTCTCATCTCACAGAAATGATCCTAAATTCCCATTTAGCCCATTGTGATAATTCAGCAGTGAGAAATAAATACTGAAAGCACTTTGCAGGAATTAGAAACTTCCTAAGGTGTTGTAAGTGACTGTGTGCAGCAGTCCTCTTGTATTCCCACTGAAATGGGATGGAGGAGCTGGGATGGGGATTGTACAGCCTGGAAAAACAGGGATTGGAGTGTATAAACAATGACAAACTGGGCAAAAATGAGACTTCCCTGCTCTCCACATGACAATTATTCCTAGTGCAGGTTGGGTCTCAAATGAACGCAGCAAAAATAGGAGACAAACCCAGAGTGCAGACAGGGATTTGTTGTTCCTCAGCGTTGCTGCAGAAGTGCAGGGGTGAGGAGGGGAATGCAGATGGGGGCCAGGCAGAGCTTTCACCCTTCCAGGAGGAAAAAGGAGCTGTGGGGAAGTTCTCCTGGAAAATCTCAGTTCTCTGCCTCTTCCCTCTCTTGTAGGAATTTTGGTTGCTTTAGCCCAGTATTTTTTTGTGTCACATTCCCAGTTATATAAATAGTCACAGTAAGCAGTTAAAGGGCTTCTGGAATATTTTCCCCTTGGTTTTTCCAGTTTTTGTTGGAGTGCTGTTGTTGACATCGTGTTCCCTGCCTGTGGATGTGACAAGGAGCAGGGAAAGCTCAGGGGGTTGAAGCTGGAGGTGCCAGTTTGCTGTAGCAGGGCCTGGCTCAGAGCATGGGGATGCAGATGTGGGATATGGGGGACTGGAGTCCAGGAGATCCCATGGGAGATGCACACAGCAAAGGGGAAAATGGGAATGTTGACCAATTCCAAAAGCACGGTGGTGGCATTCAGGAATTCATTGAGGAGCACACAAGGACAGAAGGAATGTTGGGGTCTGGGAAGGGAAGAAAGAGAATAGTTGAGAGCAGAACTCAGAGGTTGTGGAGTCTCCTCTGGAGATTCACAAACCCCTCCTGGATGTGATCCTGTGCTCCAGCAGGAGGGTGGATTAGATCTTCTCAGCTGGAGAAGAGAAAGCTCCTGGGAGGCCTCACAGCATCTTCCAGTGTCTGAAGGGGCTGTGGGGAGGCTGGAGAGGGACTGGAGTGACAGGACAAGGAGGGTGGGTGAGGGATGGGTTCAAACAGAAAGAGGAAATTTAGGTGGGATATTGGGAAGGAATTGTTCCCGCTGAGGTGGGAATGCCCTGGCACAGGGTGCCCAGAGAAGCTGTGGCTGTCCCTGGATCCCTGGAAGTGTCCAAGGCCAGGTAAGACAGAGCTTGGAGCACCCTGGGATAGTGGAAGGTGTCCCTGCCCATGGCAGAGGGTGGAATGGGATGGGATTTAAGGTCCCTTCCGACTCCAAGCATCCTGGGGCTCTGTATCAGAAACACTGACCTTGGTGCAGTTGTGTAGGACTTGAGAGGAAACAGGAGCCTGCTGTGCTTCAGTCAGGAGAGGAAATTCCTGACAGCTCTGGAAGAGGTGACAGTGTTGTCCCAGCAGTGCAGGGGAGGCTGTGTCATGTCATGCAAGGTGTCCACTTGGATCCAGGCAAAGTCTGAGACAGCGGTTTTGTTTTCCTCTGAATTAAGGCTTTTAATTTTCTCTCTACCTTGTTCAGTGTTAAACTTTGTAACTGGTGTATAACAAAAAGAAATGTGCTGTAAGGAATAATCAGAGTTTGTCTGCTGAAATCCAGCTTGAGTTCAAACAGCAATTCCCATCTTCTCCTCTCCTCTCCCCAGGTGAGGATGCAGGAAGACGCCGCTGTCCTAAACAAAAGAATGATCACCCAGATGGGAATGGCGCCGGTTCCCGAGAGCTCCAACACTCTCCTTCCTCCCTTCCAGGAGCCCCCCTGTGATCTGCAGCAGAGACCTGACCCGTCCCTGGGCCAGCAGGCCAAGGACAACCCCAACGCCGCCGCGGCCGCGGGCGACGCCTCGGTGGACGCCATCTACAAGGCGGTGGTGGACGCCGCCAGCAAGGGCGTGCCGGTGGTGATCACCAGCGCCGGCTCCAGCTCCGCGCAGCCGAGCCCCATCCCCGCCCTGAGTGCCATGAGTGCCTTCACAGCCTCCATCGGGGACCCCCTGAACCTCTCGGGCGCCGTCGTCCACGGCCGCGGCGGCGCCGAGCACGAGGGGCGCGCGCGCAACGCCCGGGGCACGCGGGTCCTGAAGAACTCGGAGCACGGCAAGAATCCCGGGGAAGGGGACGGCTACGAGTACTACAAATCGGCCACGTGTAACACGCCCAAAAAGCAGTGGGAAGGGGAGCAGAGCCCCGTGGGGGAGATAAACAGGTGGAAATGTGAGGAGTTCCTGGAGCACTCCGCCCATATCCACAGCAGCCCGTGCCACGAGAGGCCCAACAACGTCTCGGCGCTGCCGCTGCTGCAGGGGGAGCAGCACCAGGCCCTGCTGGCGCAGCGGAACTGTCAGAGCGAGAAAATGCTGGAGGAGAATTTCAGGTATAACAATTACAAAAGAACTATGATGAGTTTCAAGGAAAGACTGGAGAACACTGTGGAACGATGTGCACACATCAACGGGAACCGCCCGCAGCAGAACCGGGGCTTCGGGGAGTTGCTCAACGCTTCCAAACAAGACCTGATCCTGGAAGAGCAATCTCCCAGTTCCTCCAACAGCTTGGAAAGTTCCTTAGTGAAAGACTACATCCATTACAATGGAGATTTTAATGCCAAAAGCATTAACGGGTGCGTGCCCAGCCCCTCGGATGCTAAGAGCATCAGCAGCGAGGAGGACCTGCGGAACCCCGACTCCCCCTCGTCCCACGAGCTCATCCACTACAGGCCGAGGACGTTTAACGTGGGCGACTTGGTCTGGGGCCAGATCAAAGGACTGACTGCCTGGCCTGGCAAACTTGGCAGAGAAGAAGAGGTTCACAATTCATGTCAACAGAACGCTGAGGAGGGGAAGGTATATTTATATCTCTCTGCACATCTCTCTCTCTCTCTCTCTCTCTCTTGAGAACTGTTGTCCAAATTTTGTCTTCTTTATTTTAGGCTTTGTCTCTTCTTTTAGCAGCACAAATGGCTTTTGCTTGTAGCTGTAGCTTGTAGAGCTGGATTTGCCCTTAATTTCCTGAGAAACCTCTGCCAGGGCCACGAGAGCCAGGTTGGGTCTGGGTTTTGCTGAATGGTTTCTTGGTGTTAACAAAGAATTGTTCTCGCTCCCGTGGTGTGTTCAGACAAATTCCTGCCTGTGTCCAAAGCATCTGATATGGAAATACCTGAAAGTGTTGAAACTGCAGAAAGGAGAAGTGGCCTAATCAGAGTGAGGAATCTGTAATGAGTGAGATCTTGCTGATTGACACACACTCCTCACAGGAAATGCACACACATTTCCAACTTTCAAGGAGGTTTTGATCATCATTTAGTAATAAGGAAAGTGTTCCAACTTGCTGTTTCATACTGAAATCTTTTTTTTGTGTCAACAAATCATGTGCTTGTTGGGGAATATACAGGAAATGCAGTTATCAAGGAGTTATTGGTTATTTTATTATGAAAAATACTCCCAAATCTGGTCTCCACTACTTGTGTAACTTTATATCTTTGTAGTTCTTATAAAATGCCTCACATCTTCCACCTATAAATATTTTCAAGTCCCATTTTACAAAATGCAAATTTAAAAAATGCAAAAGCAGAAAGGAGAGATTTAAGGAAATGGGGATTTGTCAGGGACACAAAGAAATCAAATCACTTAAAATGAGGAGAATGGCTCAGACCAAAGTGCTCCTTTCCCCAAAATTCAGCCAAGAGCAGATACCCAGAGGAGAGAGGGGATGAGAAGCTCATCCCATCCCACCCCTGCCATGGGCAGGGACACCTCCCACTATCCCAGGCTGCTCCAAGCCCCATCCAGCCTGGCCTTGGACACTTCCAGGGATCCAGGGGCTTCTCTGGGAGTCTGCCAGTCCCTCCCCACTGGAGCTGTGAATCCTGGATGCTGTTGGGCCTCAATGGTTCCACCCCTGGAGCAGAACTTCAGTGTCCCTTGGTGAGATGTGCTGGATATTCCAGAGCTTTCCATGGTTTAATCCATCCCAGCCCAAACCAGGACAATGTTTCAGAGCCCATCCCTTGGGAAGCTCAGATCCCAAGTTACAAGTCAGGTTAGAAAGTGGAGGCACAGGAGAAGATCACAAACTCTTAGGGATGAAACAGAACAGGAAGAATTCCATGTCCAGTATCCCTGTGTGTGTGAGTCAGGAGCACAGGAACAACATTCCCATTCCCAGTGTGCTTTGATGGATTAACTTCAGAACCTGGGTGTCCAAATCTAGGAATGTTCAATAGAATTGCAGGGTTTGTTTTTTAGAACTTGTGTAAGGAGGGGAATTTTCTTACCTGCATTCCTGAGCAATTCCATGTTTCCTCCCGAGTCTGTGGGTACCAGAATGTGCTGCTGGGTTTGTGCAAAGCTCCTTTGTTATGGTGGGGTTCCTGTGCATTGTGTGGGAATTGTGTGGTGTTAAATCCAGTGGCACTGGTTTTATTGGATACTGAAGCACCAAAACCAGGGAAGCAGATCCTTGGAATGCTCACATCAAGGTGGAGACCAGTCCAAGTTCTCCATGAGGAAGTCCCACGCCATGGATCACCTCTGGCATCAGACCACCTTGAATTAATCACTTTAAATTTAAAAATGGAAGAAGTGTGTGCAGGTCCTCCATGGAGCAGTGCAGAGTGAAGGGCCATTCCAGAGGGCAGGAGCTGAGGGTGGAAGCTGGGATCCACAGGGAAAAACCCACACCAAACCACGAGAAATCACCTGGAAACCACAAAGAAACAACCTTGAAAACCACAAAGAAACAACCTGAAAACCAAACATTCTCCAGGAATTCTGCACCATCCGTGGTGGGAGTGACCTGCAGCACTTGGGAAAATTCCCTTTTCTCTGGAGATTCCTGGAAACATCTTTTGAAGTCTTTGTGTAACCAAATGTGACCCTCCTGTGTTGTGCCATGAATTTGCTGTTGGGATTTGTACCTTCTCTGCTCTTTAGATTATGCATGATTTGATTTTTGTTTCCATTTAAAAGACTTGGGGCATTGAGGTATTTCATGGAATAATGGGTATGGGAATATTGCACCTTCCTTGCCTTGGTTTTTGGCTACTGGAAACGAGAGGAGCCCAAGGAAGTGCAGCAGAAATGTCTGGGAAGAAAAGGAACAAGTCTGAGTCTGAACCCAAACCAGAGGAGTTGTATTTCATTAAGCAATTAATTTGATCATTATCCAAGTTAATCACCTAAACAGCTTTTGAGAGCAATCAAAGGTTTTGTGGGAGCTTTTCGTGGTGAATTTTAACAGGGACAATCCTGCTCTCAGTGTGGCTTTCCAGGGGTTAAACTGGGCTGGTGAAACTGGGCTGGTGAAACTGGGCTGCTTAAACTGTGCTGGTTAAACTGTGCTGGTTAAACTGGGCTGGTTAAGGGTGGTTAAACCGGGCTGGTTAAACTGGGCTGGTTAAACCGGGCTGGTTAAACTGAGCTGCTTAAACTGGGGTGGTTAAACTGAGCTGGTTAAACTGGGCTGGTTAAACTGGGCTGGTTAAACTGGCCTGGTTAAACTGGGCTTTTCTGGTTCTGCAGGTAAAACAGGGAGGTTTCTCCCTTCTGTGTAATTTGGTGTTCAGTGGCCTGTTGTTACTGATATTATTAATTAATTGTTATTTCTGTTGGATATTATTTAATATTATAATAATATTGATTACTATTATTTCTGATATTATGAATTATTAATTATTTCTTTTATTATTTATTATTATTTCTGTTAGAGTTGTTTTCCATACCCTGTTTTGAAGCAATTTGATACTTCCAAAAAACCAAATGTTTTTTAATGTATAACCGTCACAAAATGCCATAATGAAGGTTTTTTGTTACTTTAATTACCATATTAATTATTGCTAACATTATTTACATGGAATTTCACTGTTTCTCTCCTGGCAGCCCTTGGCAGTTTGTTCCTTAGTTACACATTTATATCATGGATAGGGATAATTCCTTTTTTCTCATGTTTGTCCTTAAAAAAGCTCCCCAGGTTTTCAGTTTCTTCTCTGTGCATTTGTATTCTTCCAAAATCCAGTGAGGGGAGGGATTACTGGAAGTATTTGCATCAAAAGTGAGCAGGATTTAAGGGGAAAACTCTACAATTTGTGGCATAATTGAATTTATTTCGTGAAAATTGAAATCTCAGCTCCCCAAGTGCAGATTTCTCCATCAGGGACTCCTGGAAGTGCCTGGACCAGCACATTCCCAATTTCTTCAGCACAGGTGTGGCTTCAAGACATTGGAATTTGGTCTAAACATGTCATTTTGGGCCTTATTCCAAGAGATTTTGGCAACTCCTCCCTCATCAACTCCACCTTGTCGTGTCCACACGTCGGATCTGTGGTGAAGAGGAATTATTTAGGAATTGGAAGGCTGAATTTGGAGGGAATTTGCGTTCCCACTTCATTTTTGGGTTGTGTATGGACACACTCAATAAATTTGTATTGATGTAAAATGTCAAGTGAGATGTAGCAAAGAAAAAGGAACTGAACCATTCATTTTCTTGAGGTTGATGTGTTAGAAATACCTGATTTTGTTGTTTTTACCAGCAGGAATGACTGAGCCAGGTCAAAATAGCAGCTTGAAGTGGCTTCATGTTTTGAGATGCAAATGATGAAATTAGAGAGATGTTATAATTAATTTTCTGCTTTTATTGTTTGCACTGGGACTGACTGGTGCCCACACTGTGGTTGAAATTGCTTAGATTTAAATTAGTCAAGATTTAAATTCCCATTTCCCTTGAGCACGTGGCCAAATTCATCCCTGGTCGCTAAAGAAAAATAAAAAATAATTAAAATAACTGATTTTAAGACAAATAAATCAGCTGGAGAAAGCTCTGGTGAAGAGTCCTGCATTCAAAAGGCAAATAAAGGTTTTTCTCTGGAATGGGGATGAATTTGGCCGTGCCAGGAGTGGAACAGAGACCTGGAATTCTTCCCCCAGGAACTGGAGGTGATGGGAACGCTTGGGTGTAAAAATGGGATCATCAGTCCCTGGCACTCAGCATTCCAGGGGTGCATTCCAGGGGGAAAACCCATCTGGGAAAGAGTGCAGAGTGGGAAACTTCACCAGCACTGTTCATTTCAATGACACAAAGCCAAAAAGGGTCCTAAAAAGATTCTTTCCCTCAGTTTTGTTGCCACGAATGTCCCGGATTTGGGTTTCTGTTGCTGCCGGTGAGAAATTCCCAGGCGTGGATAAACGTGGGAGGGGTGGGGAGCTCCAGGCATCGTTCCTGCCCTGCTGGGGAGGCAGTGCCAGCAGGATTCCCAGGCTGGAATTGCAGGAAAAGTGGGATTTGCTGCTCTGGGTAACGAGGTTTGGTGTCCATCCCTTCCCCAGGTGGAGCCGGAGAAGCTGAAGACACTAACGGAGGGGCTGGAGGCGTTCAGCCGCGCCAGGAAAAGGAACAGGAAGTGAGTCCCTCCCTCTTCCCCACAAAATCCCCAAATCCCTTCCCTGCTGCCATTCTGGGGTGGTCCAGCCAAGCTGAGGGGTTCATTCCTTGGAATTCTCGTGTCAGTTCTGGAATCTGATGTGGTTTGAGTCATCTCCTCTGTGAAATGTCCCAGCTGGGGGAGCTTCTGGAGGGATTCCTCAGCCAGAGCAATAAAAAGTCATCACCTCAAACCTGTCCTGACCAAATCCCACTTCGTAACCAGAGCTGCCCCTCTCCCCTGGCCCTGTGGCAGCTGGGCATGGGTTTGTTCAGAGAAATTCCCTTTGTTTCCCACTGCTGAGGAGTGGTGCAGGGTTTGTGGGGTTTGTGGGGTGCAGGGTTTGTGGGGTCTGGCTGGCAGAGCTCTGGGTCTCACCTGCTCCAGCTGCTGGGCTTTATCCAGCTTCCACCTTTTAGTGACAAGCACCAGGATAGGAAACCTGTGAAACAGCAAATATTGGGACATGAAGCATCAGGATGGGCAACAAGAGGGAAATTGCTGAATTTTGGGGGAAAAAATAACCCCTCTGGACATCTTTAAAAGGATGACAGAGTAGGGATTGTGCTGTGATTGGGTTTGTTCTATGATGCTGCTCCCTATTTACTGTGGGAGGGGAAAATATATTCCTTAAATCTGTGAGAATTTAAAGTCAGCTCTGAATGACCACAGGCTGAAAGAGATTAGATAATTCTCTCTCTTCCCCTCGTTTTAAAGAGTGAGCTTTGCTTTTATTTCTATGTGCCATGGGGCCAAAGAGAAGGGATTTTTGTGCCAATGAGCCACTGTTGGTGGCTGTTTTTTCCAGGATCATCCTCAAAATACTTTCCTGGGTTTTAAGGGAACACAGGAGGGCTTTTGGTGACTTGTCAGTTATTTATTCACATCCCTGAAGTGAAATCAGTGACTCAAGGACAGCAGGAGCAGATTTAAGGAGGTTAACACTGACATGAACAGCTCCTTTGCAGCCCTTACAGAGGTTTTTCTCCATATTTCACCTTATTTCCCAGTTCAGATCCTTTGGTGGACATTTCCTGGTTTTCCCATGTCCTGCTGTAGGTTTATCTGGCAAAGTTCATGGGGTTTTTGTGATGTAGTATTGGATTTTTACCCAGATTTTTTAAACACTTAGCATTAAATCTGATTTCTGCACGTGGAGTCCCCATCACACAGGCCCAGAGTTGGTTCAGCAGAGCAGGATTGGTGTCCAGGTCCTTGAAATGACCTTCACATTCCATAACTCCGTGAATTCTGTGTGTCCCAGTTCCATCTCGGCTCGGCCGTTCCGTCCCTATTGGAGCCAGGTCCCTCTGGCACAGAATTCCTCCCCTCTCCAGCTGTGCCCTCCTGGAGGTTTCCCTTCCCAGCCCCTCCCCTGATCCAGCCTTTGCTCTTCCCAAGCTCTGTAGTTGTCCCTGTCCCTCTGTTCAGGAGCATTCCCAGCCCTGCTGCACACAGAGCATCTTCCAGGGGTCAGCCACAATCCCAGGGTCTCCTCCTGGGGTTTCCTGCTCCTCTGGCTGGTATTTCCCACATTCCTCTTCAGTCAGGAATGTGCCACTTCCCATCCCCTCCACATCCATCCCCATCATCCCTACTCAGGTTGAAGTCACAGCTCCGGTGTCCCCCCTGTAGGACACGTGCCATGGGCAGGGCTGGACAGAGCTCCAGCAAGGGGAGAACTGGTGCTGCTCTTCCACCACCTTTCCAGCTCCCAGGGCTGGTTTAGATGGGATTTTGGGAAGGAATTCCTCCCTGGGAGGGTGGGGAGGCCCTGGCACAGGGTGCCCAGAGAAGCTGTGGCTGCCCCTGGATCCTTGGAAGTGCCCAAGGCCAGGTTGGATGGTTCCTGGAGCAGCCTGGGATAGTGGAAGGTGTCCCTGCTGTGGCAGGGGTGGGATGAGATGGGATTGGGATGGGATTTAAGGTCCCTCCCAACCCAACCCAGTCCAGGATTCTGTGATTAAAAGGTTTTTATAGGAAGTGTCTCTGTGGGACAGTCCTGGTGTCCCAGCAGGGGACAAGGTGCTTCCTTACCTTCCCTCAGGACAGAGGTGGTTCTGCTCATCCTCCTCCTCATCCTCCTTCTCATCCTCCTCCTCCTCCTCCTTCTCATCCTCCTCCCATTCCCTCATCTCCAAAGTAGGCCCTGTCACCGTGTCCAAGTGGGAAAAGTCCTTAAGGAACAAATGGACATCCATAGAATTGTCACTGTGGAATGGAATGTGCTGGGAGCTGCCCACGGCCTGGGGGAGTTTGGGGTTGGAAGAAGGAAACCTTCACTCACCTCTCCCACAGCCTGAGGGGTGCTGCCATTCCAGGGTAAAAGTGGGAATATTTGAGATGATTAATACAATTTAATGAAAGTTAGAAGGATATTTAACTTTTCTTCTGTAATCCCAACACAAACCTTCACTTTGGATAACACTGTTTTAGGTCTGATCTTTGTCGTGTGCTCCCAGCCTGGGAGGCTCCAGGATCAGAACATTCCCAAAGAATTCGTGTGTTTGTTGCTCACTTTTTTAAAGTTTTCTTTCTGTCCTTAAGAATTAATTACTGATGGCTTTCATCTTTTCTCCCTAGAAGTGGAAAGCTAAATAACCATTTAGAAGCTGCTATACACGAGGCCATGAGTGAACTAGACAAAATGTCTGGGAATGTAAGTTCCTTTTCCTTGGGAATATTCTCCTTTTCCATGTTTGTGCATGCGTGTCCTTGGAGGGAGGCTTGGTTTGAGGGGCTTTCTTAACAAATTCTGGTTTGATTTTCTGCAATAATGGGGAGTTTTCAGTATTTCCCCTGCACTAAAAACTGTTTGCAAATGTCTGATGGTTCTGAAAAATGGGGCAAGTTGTAGGGTTTTAGGTGCATTGCAAATTTTATTACTTTTAAAAGAGATTTACTCGTCCAGCCTGGTAATACCTGGGTGAGTTCCAGTCCTGCTCCTGTTCCATGGGGCTCCCCTGGCTGGTGACACAAAATCAGCTGGGGTAGCAAGGTACTGAAACCTCATTTGAAAGCATCTTTTGAGTGCAAAACTCTTGGAATTCAGTTTTCCCCATGAGAAATGAAAGAGATTGACATGAAAGGTAAGTTCTTTTAAAAAAAGAGTATTTCTAATATCACTCCCAACAGTGGTTTTTCCACACTAATAACACTGTTGTTATGTAACTCCAGGATCTTTCCAATAAAAAGTTTGCTTTCTAAAATATCCTCATTTTTCTATCTAAAACGTGGCTGTAATTTCATTGCAGCCCACCTAAAAATGAAAACCCAAATCTATCACAGCACATGTAACCTCCCACATCTCCTATTTGGTCATTAATTATTCAAATTATTAATTATAAAATGTTGGAACACAGGGGAAAAGAAGTTTTTTGCTGCTATTCAGTGCTCAGGTTTGGAAGTTACAGCAACACCTCAGGGAGCTTGTGGAGTATAAAAAAGGAAATATATTTTTATATTTTTTTTAAAATATATTTTTATATTTTTTTATATATGAAGACCTGCAGGCTTCATATAAACCCAGAGCTGATTTCAGAACCACCAGGAAATATTAAAGAAGTTATTCAGTAGCTGTTAAATAACAACCCAACCAAATCTTTTGTTGGAACTGAATTTTACAAACTGAGATTTGAGCCTTGATGTAAAACCGTGTTGTTGTTGTGCTCCCTCCTTTGGGTGGCCAAGGAAAGCAGGAGGTCTGTGACAAATAAATATGGGATGGGTGTTTGGGCTGGCCCATCCTGCTGCCACCTTTTCCCATCTCTAAATCCAGGGATGTGGAAAGCTCTGGGCATGGTGGGCAGCAGGAGGTGGCTCAGGGGAAGTGCTGTGGTTGGATTTGCTGCTCTGCTTCTCCTGTCACCCATGATGGACCTGCAGCGCCTGGGTTGATGTTTCGGTTATGTGGGCACGGAATTTGGGATCAGGGCTGGTTTCCATGAGGATTATCACTCCTAGAAACTCTCCCAGGGAATCAGCAGCTCTCTTTGGAGTGACTTGCAGCTTTTGCAGCTCCTGCTGCTCAGCCCCAGTCAGTGTGAAATGGGAAACGTGCAGCAGGATCCTGAGCTCCGAGAGGGAATTCTGCTGGCAGGAGCCAGGGAATGTCAGTGGCTGGAGAGCTCAGAAGGAGCCTGGGAAGTGCTGAAGGATTGTTCCTGCTGCTGGGAGCTGCAGCTGCTGCCGACAGGTGGTGGTGGAATTCCACACCAGGCTCAGCCTTCCTCCTCCTCCTCCCTCTCCCACTGGTTCTCCCTGAGCAGCCAGCAAGGACAAACTCTGGATCTCAATCCATCCAGCATCAGCTCGGAATTGAATGTTTCCTTTTGAACACAGAGAGTTTCCTAACATCCCTCATTGCTTAATAACAGCCCTGAGCTGCACTTCCACAGTTTTCCCTGTTATCAGCATTTTCTCACCACCTTCTTCCCACTTTTTATCGCTCTGGTCACTTCAGTGTGTAAAAGTTTGTCACTGAATTGGCCATTATTGCAGTTTGGGATCAGTCCCTGACTGGGTGGTTTCAGTCCCTGGTTAAGAGGTGTCAGTCCCTGGTTAGGAGGTGTCAGTCCCTGATTAGGAGGTTTCAATCCCTGGTTAGGAGGTCTCAATCCCTGGTTAGGAGGTGTCAGTCCCTGGTTAGGAGGTGTCAGTCCCTGATTAGGAGGTGTCAGTCCCTGGTTAGGAGGTGTCAGTCCCTG
>VZTH01001998.1:329840-351203 GCA_013397815.1 Aleadryas rufinucha
AGTCCCTGGTTAGGAGGTTTCCCAGCTGCTGCCTCTCTCCAAGGTTTGGGATGCACAGGATATGGAATCATTTGCTCCCAGTTCCTCAGAGCTGTTGCTTTATTTCCCTTCGTTCTGTGTAGCTGTGAAATGCCAAGAGCTGGCTCCTGGCAGCACCTCGAGCCCTCCTGCAGCTCCTCGATGCCTCTGACCACTGCTCTGTGCTAACTTGTGAATATACTTATTTTTAGGTCCACCAAATCCCGCAGGGAGACAGACAAGTGAAGCCTCCAAAACTCAAGAGGAGGAAGATCTCTAGATAACATTGAATGTCTTTGTTACTGGTCCAGTACTTACACAGTGAACGTGCACATGAGTCTATCTGTAGGTATTGATACAGACGTGGGTCTGTCAATATTTCTGTGGAGACAGCTCGCTGCCATCGCAGGGCACCACGAGGAGCAGTGGTACCAGATTTTGGATGATTAGGAGGGATAGAGGTTGCTGGATAAGCCAATCAGAAATCTTGAAAGGTTGCAGTAACAATGTCAGATGATTACTGAAATTTTTTTCTATAATACTAAAAATTGTGATTATAAGAAATAGTCCAAATGTTTCTGAGAAATTTTCATTGTGTATATAGATAATACAGAATTTCATGGTGATATCTGAACTGTAAATATTGTACAATATTGTCATGTACAAGCGTACCTAATGCACACTTTATCTTTTATTGTACAAAAAATAGTGTACAAAATTCTTTGGTTTCTATTGAGTACACATACAAGAGACTACCAGTGTAAAGTGATAAATAAAAATACAGCCTAAATGCTTTTATATGATAATGTAAAAGATGCTGTTTTTGTATTTAACAGCAGAGAGAAGGCATGATTATGTAATACCTTAATTATGACATCCACTTCACGCCACTGAGTGTTCATTGCTACTGTGTGTTTGGAATGAACCTTGCCTGGAAGTGCTGTACTCCAGTTCAGGCCTCGTAGGAGAGCGCAGCCTCGCAGATTCCCAGCGGGATGTGGGATCACAGCTCTAATTAAGAATTCAAAGGCTGCAAGCCTCGGTTGCGTTTTTATTTACTTAGCTTTGAACGTAGAACGCTGTAGATTTGATTGAAAAGGAGAAAAAAAAAAAGAGTAGAGGGACTATTTTAGTCAACCATTTCTGTAGGAAAAGTTTCATAGCCACCTGAGGAACTCAAGAGTCCATACCCCCGTAACGTTGAGCCCCTCCAACCACCCCCTAGGTTAATTAGCTCCAGTTATTAACGTCATTAACACGGTGTTTCCTCGGAAGGGGGGCAGAGGCCCTGCTTTCAGGAGCGATCAGGATCGATTGCTATTGATTACCTTTGGTTTGGCAGTAGGATGAAAGGGCAATGCTCCGCAGCGTCCGGGAAAAGTAATCCCAGGATCCATCTCGCAGTATTAAAACAGCAAAAAAAAAGTTAAGGGTGGCTTACAAAACTATTAGCAACAGTAATTTTTATCAGTATTATGTAACATATCAGATTTATTTTATTTAAAAAGAATTATTTATACCATTAACAGATTCTTATATATATTAATGTGGCTGAAATGCGCAGGTTAAATCTATTAACCAAATTATTTATGTTATATTAAGTGAGAAATGTGAAACATATGTAGAAAAAAAAAATTAATACACTACAGATTTAAAAGTCTAAAGCTATGAGCCATTATAAAATTAACGAACGGAAGTGTAGCACAACATTCTTTCCATTTGATTTCATTTTTCTTTGTACCACGGACGGTGGCGATGGTGACGGAAGCCGCGGCGTCTCTGTCTCCGAGGCTTCCCGAAATAACTCTCTGATAGTTCACTGCTCCCGGGGCCGGGGTGGAGCTTTACCTGGCACCCCTCGGTGAACCCGGGACCACCGCTTACCTCAGATTTCCTTTTCCCCAGTCCCGCGTGTCGCTCTCTAGCTGAGGACTGACAGCGATCAGCAGCCGGGCAGGGCGGCCCCGCCGCTCTCCAGCCATCCCGGCTCCCGGGGATCCGGCTCCTTTCCCAGGGATCCGGCTCCTTTCCTCGTGCCCGAATCCCACTCCTGCGTACGAAGGACGCGGCCCCAGGACGGCGGGAGCCGGCGTTTGCCGACCGGGCTCCCGTGCCCGGGCCCGCAGCTACCTCTGGGCTCCCCGGGGCTCGCTCCCTCTCCGGCCGGGCGGGATGCCCCGGCAGGGCCTGGCACGGAGCCCTCCTTCCAGGGGCAGGTTCATTTGTCTTCTCCGTCCTCCGCGCAGCCCCGAGCCGAGCCCGGCCCTGCGGCTTCTCGGAGCCGTTCCCGGGGGCCGCCGGCTCCCGTTTTTCCGTCGCGCGTGGCCGCGGCGCCGGCGGCCCTCGGCTCTTCCCGATCCCGATCCGCGAGCGCGTGGGCGAGCGCTGGAGCCCTCCTCCCTCGGGATTTCCTTTGCTTCTCCCTCTGCTTCGTGTCCCAGAGCTGAGTTTGTGTCTCCTTTGGCCCTTAGGTTTGTGCTCCCTCCCCGCTGTTTTACTTTACATCCCTAAGATTATGTAAAGTATTCTCGTGCACTTGATTTCCTTGGTTAATAATGGCATTGATGTGGGTGCTAGGAGTAGTTTGTTTCAGTCCATACCAATTTTTATTTTTTTTCCTCTCTCTTTTAGAGTTTTTATGGTTTCATGTAAGCAGTTAATGTAAATATTGTGAGCATTACAGGTCATGCAGTGTTGTAACATTTTAAGAAATGTTGCACCGACTTTACGATTAAAAAACTGGTCACTCATACTTGAATTTTGCCCATAGAGCCATTTCTTTCTCTTTGCATTAAAGCATAATCTACTTTTTTGATGGAGGCCCAACCCTTCTTTCTACCTTATTATTTTTTGTTTAATAAATCTCTATTTTTTCTAATAGAAGACTTAAAAATGAAAATTTAAAAAAAAACAAAAAAAGTACTTTTTGCCTACTTTCTAATTTAAGAGAGAATTCCTATATTTAAAAGGTGGAAAAAAACAAAAAAGAAAAAAAAAGAAAAAAAAAATTACTCCATTGTGGAAAGTGGAACACCACTGGATTTGTCATTACCATGGCACAATCACCCGAAAGTGGCTGAGTACAGCGAGCCCACGACGCCGATCAGGACCTCGGTAGATTTAGGGAACGCCGTGATTCCTTGAGGATGTAAAGTGTTGCATATTCTTGTCTATTTATTTATTTATTTATTATGCTTTCTTTTGCTTAAGTGGGTGCCGATGTGGTTGAGTCATTCAGGTGACATTCAAATTAAAGGAAATATTCCTCTTTCTATTATGGTGCGTTTTGTGAACACCATAAACGAAACGGAACGAAAAGATTTTCATTTCTTTCCATGGATTTTCTTCGTATTTTCAACTTCTGGCTGGTATCAGCTGCAAAAAAAAATAATATCCACATAGTTTAAAAAGAAATTTAAAAAAAGGAAAAAAAGGAAAAAAAAAATACCCCACCCCACCTCTGATGTCCCAGGTCTGTTATCCTCACAGTCTAAGGTTTTAGGGGTTAAAAGGAACTTCAAATTCCAAGGTCTTTCCGAAATCATCTTTGCAGAAGGTTTATAAGTCATGTGAAATCCTTTTGGAGTCCCTGAGTTTGATGGTCTAGAGATATTAGAGGGCTCGTGGTGGACTGAATTACCTTAGGACTGAATTACCTTTCTTAGCTACAGTTTGTATTTTGCTATGTAGGGTTGTAATGTGAGAATTCCAGAAGAGCCGTAGCATAAAAGTGCTTTTCTATTTTTTAAAAAAACCCATTCTAGTCTTACTAAGAATTAGAGAATTTTTTTAATATCAGTTTTGTAATTTTTGATAAAGTTGTCAATATTATGATTAAATCACCAGAAAAAACAGTTCCTGTGCTGTTCTCTTCGGGGCAGGGACTTTGTCTTCCGACGGATTGTTCGATGCCACGATGGGATGCCCACTCTTAAACGGGGCCACGGGCACCGCTATCAAATTAAAATAGCAACCCACAGCTGTGAGGCTGAGTTAAATCCACGAGAGCTGAGAGAATTCCCAGTTCAGCCTGCAAATCCCACTGCCTGTCCGTAGTCTGTGCGCTCCGGGACGGCCTCGGCGTCGGCGCCGCATCCGACGGGTAAGTTCGGGGAGCCGGCGGCTGTGGAAGCTCTGCTCACACAGGGCAGGATCTCATCCCAGGCCAGGCACATCCACCCCCATCCCACCCCTCTGAGCGAGCAGCTCAGCCTCCAGGGGCCAGGATTCCCCCAGAACACCCAGTGGTCCAAGCAGGAGGTTTCCAGGAATCCCAAACACCGGACAGATCCTTCAGTTCAATACTCACCGCTCACACCGGGGTCCAACGATGCAAAACCACTTGGAGGCTTAAAAACCCCAAAAAATCCTACAAAGAATAAATTGTTCTACCCCCAGGTGTGGGAGCTGCAGGGACATCCAAGGCCACAGAACCCCACCAAGCATTCCTGCCCCGCTCCTGGTGTCTGCTCCCGAGGATAAAGGGCAATTCCATGCTCTTGTATGTCCTTAAATATTGCTCAGACTCAGGGCAGCCTGGGGCTGGGTTGGTGATCCCATAAATGCTGCCTGAGTGTACAGCTCCCCAGAATTCCCACCAGCCCCATGGACCCTGCAGTACAACCTCTGCTTCAGCCTGGAATGGTGGCACTTTGTATTGGCTCAGCACTGGGAGCTCAGAGCCCTCATTTCCCTCTGCCAGGTCTTGGCTGTGAACACTTCAAAGCAATTTTTGTTGTTCTGTTTAAAAAAAATAATAATTAAAAAACCCAAGGTTTGATTTGGAATTCTCTCCTGTGAAAGAAGCTCCTGGAGAGATTCCATCTCCCACATTTTTACCTGCTGCGAGATAAGGGTTTGGCTGTAATTGAGTGTCATCCCAAAGGGAGATAAGGGGTAGGATTTAGAACTGGGAAAAAGCCTATACATGTATTCAGAGTAGTACTTTCTGGAATTCCTGCTTTGGGAAAGATGTGGGAAATGGGAAGGGTTTTGACTCACACTGGATGAAGCAGGGCAGGGAAGGAAGAGCAGGAGCATCCTCACGTGTTCTGGTGTGAAATCCCAGGGAAGCACTGGCACAGGGTGGCACCAAGAGAAGCGCTGTGCACAAGCACTGTCAGCTGGAGTTCCAGAATTCCAGGCAGGAATGGATCCCAGTGAGTGATCCTGGGCTGAGCTGTGGGGTGGTGAACCAGGTACAAAGTGGGATGAGACAACAAAGGCTTTTCCAGCCACATCCACATCCATGGTGCAGGTAAGTGGGGAGTCCCTCGCTGAAAATTCCCTAAATATCTGGAAGAATCAATTCTTTGGGTCACAAAACCACAGAATTTTTACCCAGCTGGTTTCTGCGTCCCTTGGACCCACAGCAGGTGATCAGGGAGGGGGGTTGCAGGGTCTGTGCTGGGAGGAACCAACTTTCCAGGCACAGAATAGGATCCTAGAACAGACACTCTCTTAATCCCACTTCACAAGTTTCTGTCTCATCAAACCACAATCATCTGAGGCCTTTTTGAAGGAGAAGCAATTCCGAACTCCAGCAGAAATGGAGCTCCTTTTCACTTCCAGGAAAATAAGTTCTTGCTTCTCTCAGTGATTTTTCTCTAGAGAGAGAAAAAGTCATAAAAATAACAAAGTTTTGGGGGGTAAAATTATCTGCTCTCAGTCGTGGGATTGAGCTCTCTGCTTCCAAGGAAAAAGTGAAAATTTACATCTGAAAAACAAAACTTTATTCCTATCCTATCCTATCCTATCCTATCCTATCCTATCCTATCCTATCCTATCCTATCCTATCCTATCCTATCCTATCCTATCCTATCCTATCCTAATCCTATCCTATCCCATTCCTCATTGGTTTAATTGGGACCAAAAGAAGAATCTGTATTTCCCAGTCTTGGTCTTAAGAGTTTCATGAACCAAAGTAACAAATAGGGGATAACAAATGGGATATTGGGAAGGAATAAACCTTTGTCATTTACAGCTTGGTTATGACAACAATAAAAGACAACAAAGTGTTGATAAGTAAATAACTATAATTTTTAAAAATATATTTTACAAATTTAGAGAAACTTTAGGAGATTAATAGAAGTTCAAGTGTGGTATTTGCCACCCTAAAACCAGCAAGGGGACAATGACTTTATAAAATTGCCCATAAAGTCCTGCTTTAACACCCTCTTTGACAGGATTCTGTCCAGATGTTGGGTCCAGCTGTGGCTTCCAACACCTTTTATCCTCGGATCAGGAGTGTCCTCAGCTGCATCCACACAAAGAGGGAGGTGGAAGGAGTTTGTCCTGGTGTGAGGCACACGTAGGCATGGAAACACATGTCCAAGCCACATGTGATCCTTGTTAAAATGCCTGGAATATTTGTGGGGGAATTAGGCTGCAGCCCGGTAATGGTGCAAATCAAATCAGTGACAGGCCAGGAGTCCTCGCCAGGGCAGATTTAAGCTGGGTTTAGCTAAAAACAGAGTCAAGTTTTGGGAGTAACAACAAAATATCTGCATCTGCTGGAACTGATTGGCTTTGCTGAGAGCAGAGCCGGTATCACTGAGGAATAAAAGAAAGGCAACAAAGCCCAGCAAGCAGCAAATGATGAATTATTCAATGCAAATGTCAAGTTTTAGTAGTGGCTGTGGCTGTAAATCTTTTTTTGCAAGGCTGAGCGTTGCCATTAAGCAGCTCCATATGACGCTGCATCTGTCGGATTTCTTTTATATCATTTCATTTTTATGGATGCCGGGGAAAAGTGTTGGGAATTTCCACATTGGAATTTTAATGACATCATTTCCCCAACTTCTGTCGTTCGCTGATTAATGTTTGGTTGGTTTTTCTGGCGAGGGTTAAATCCGTGCCCGCCTCGGTAACGTCCCGAGCCGTGAGTCTTCAAATGAAAATGGGCTTTTGCGGAGAAATTTTCATTTTCCGTGTTTTGAACCCGAGTTGAATTCCTTGGGAAGATGGGGAGTGGGGAGGGAAGAGCGAGGAGGTGCCCATTACTCTGCGAGTGCTGGGGGATTCCTATCGCATCCATATCATCAATCTGTCCAAGGATTTCTATGGCTCCCATTATCCCCCGTGCCTCCAGGATAAGAAGCTGGGAACAATCGCCCATTGTCGGTTTATGAAGGAACTTTTTCATCTTCCTTCCCCAAAGACTCAATTCTTAATTAAGTAAATTAAAATTAATTACGGAATGTGTACAACAAGATGTTATCACGGCTGGGCCCCGAGCTGAGCTCTCTCTGCTGTGCCTGCGCCGCATCCGCCGTGTCACAGGGACAGGGAATGGCTTCAAACCGAGGGATGGCAGGATTGGGTGGGATATTGGGAAGGAATTCCTGGCTGGGAGGGTGGGGAGGGGCTGGGATGGAATTCCCAGAGAAGCTGTGGCTGCCCCTGGATCCCTGGAAGTGCCCAAGGCCAGGTTGGATGGGGCTTGGAGCAGCCTGGGATGGTGGAAGTTGTCCCTGCCATGAAAAGAAAGTTCCCATCACCTGGTCGGGGCCTCAGCCTTGTACAAACATCTCTGTGCATTCAAGGTCGAGCTCTGTGGGTGATTAAAAACACCTTTCAGAGCTGAGGCTGAAAGAGTTTCACTTTTTAAGAGATAACTTAATATTAAGCAATTCCTAAATATCCAAAAGACATTTCCTAACAAACCCCAAAGCACCTGTGCATATTTTGTAATGATTTCTCGTGCTTTGTTAGGCAGAGCTTTGAAGTGAGCCACATTCCAAAGGACAGGAATGCTGCACTTCCATTAATTAGTTTCCAGAGGAAGATGTTGCCATTAGCTGTTGACAAGGACCCTCTTATTAACTGCCTGATAAGGATGAGTTAAGTATCCAATAAAATAATGGATTAAACAGCAGAGTGAATGAAGTGTATCCCGAGGATCGTTGGACCTGCAGCAAAATGAGCACAATTATTTACTGAATGAAAGGAAAGCGGAATAGGTTATTGATTTGGATCTTAAAACTTTTAGGAGATGAACATCTCAAAGATGTCAAGCGTTTTCAGAAGAGCAAATGTCCCTGTTCCATGAGCTGGTCAGAGCCAGGAGACTCCTCAGTGCGAGCTGGGCCAGGCCAAGGAGGGACCATTCCCACCCTGGGAAAGGGGAAAAGAAAAGATGGGGTTTGTGCTCCCTTCCTTCAGCCCCCCCTGTTCCCATTGACAGGGAAAGCATGGAAGGGTTATCCCCTCTCCTCAGACATCACTGGGAGGCTCCCTGAGTGCAGCTTTTGGGGCACCGTTCAGCTGATCTGAATGGACAATATCCAGGGTCTTCCCAAAATGTGATTAATCACGTGTGTTCCAGAGCTGTAACTGATCAGATGGCACTTAATTATCACATCCATGGAGTGGTTCATGGGCTTTTTTAATGAACCTTGAAAGATGGAATGAGACTCCTTAAAAATGTCCCTCAGTTAGAGGCCTCCTAACTCTTAACCTTCAAATGAGTTTACTTCTGCTTCCTTCTTCAATAAAACCAAGCCCTGGTAAGGCACAACCAGTCAGAAGTCTATGTTCTCTTCTACTTGTTTCTGGAACCGAAAAAGAGTAAAATGGCTCAAAGTTTCCATTTCTCAGAAAAAGGAAAGTTTAAAAGCAAGGTTTCTTTTCAATCAGCTGCTGGTGGTGCTGCAGAAGGGCATCAAGACCCATCCTATCAGGTAAATAATCACCAAGCTGAAGTTTTCTTGTCTCAGAAATTGCTGCTTTTAACTCCAGTCACACAATATGGTTTTTGTTTGAAATCTGAGAGAACTCTTCCCTCAGCCCTGCAGACAATTGCAGCTATTCAACTCCTCAGAGTTCAGAAACACGGGGGTGTTTGGAATCTTTTCTAGAGCATCTCCTCAGCAGAGTGTGAGGAGCACAGTCTGATCTCCAAACAAACCCAGCTAAATTTACTCTGCTCCCACCCACCCTGGCGAGGACTCTTGCCACAGTTCCCTGCTCACACGTCTGGGTCAGGGCTGAAATGCTCCATGAGAATTGGATTGCCATTCCACAAAGGCTTCCAAAGACATTTGGAAATTTATTTCTGCCCTGCTTTTCCCAATTGCTCCACAGCTCTGGCTCCCGGTGCCAGGAGGAGACCTTGCTTGTTTTCTGCATCACTGAAACTAAAATGTTTTGTTTAAACCCAAAAATTCCAGCCCCAAAATAGTGGTGCAAGGGCTCAGCCTGTGGGGAAGGCTCAGCCAGTGCCACCAAGCAGAGCACTGAATAATCCTTGGGAGTTTTTAAGCTCCATCAGAGCGAATTTGACTTTTTCCTGATGTTGTTCTGATTGGGACATCGCCCCACAGCAGCAATTGTCTCCTGATTTCCAACCTCAGCGTCAGTTTTCATCTGCTCTGAGAGCTGTTCAGCTTCTCCCTCTGGATGAGTGATCAGTGCTCCCTCTCCAGCCAGCAATCACATCCCTCTCCAGCCCTCATTCCATCGGAGCAGGCCAGGCACACCCCTCCTCTCTCCCCCTACAATTGCTTCCCCAATCATTGGTCGTTTGGGCAGCTCTTGGTTGCCAGATTGGGAGATTTGTTACCCCTGGTATGTGAGGAGGAGGAGCAGCACTTCTCAGCAGTCTCAGCAGGACGTGGCTGTTTCTCTCCCAAACACCTTCAGATCATCTGAGCCACACTTGGAGCCTGTGCTCCTGTTGGAATCAAGTGTGAAGCTGTTGGTTGGTTTCCAGTCAATCAGATTTGATTTTATTAACACAATGATTATACAAAGAACTAGAATTTGTATGTGGCACCAGGTTTCAAAATGAAAAATATTGCTATAAAAGAAAAGAAGATAAAATTAACGTTGCTGTACAAGAAGACACAAGGTAGAGCTTGTGGCACAGGGTTTGTGCCCTCATGCCATGATGGAGGAACGGCTGGGTGGGGATTGACTTCCCTGTGCCATTCATATTCCTGGTGCTGGCAGTGTCAGAACCTGGCAGCTCCCTGCAGGAATGTGCCCCTTGCTGAGGATGACTTTGCCATGGAAGTCAGAGAAATGTTTTTGCAGGCAGAACTCCTCCAAACAGCAGCTCCAGCTGCTTCCTGAACAGCCTGTGGGGGATGGTCCGTTTGGTCCTGGAATAACAGGGCACGTGTACTTCCTCACTCACATTTCCCATCTTTTGAGGGCTTTGAGTGTCTTTTTGTTCTGAAAGCATCTTTTCATTCTGAAAGCATCTCTCCCACAGCACAGAGCCCTGATCCATGACTTAGGGAAGCTGTGGCTGCCCCTGGATCCCTGGAAGTGTCCCAGACCAGGTTGGATGGGGCTTGGAGCACCCTGGGATGGTGGGAGGTGTCCCTGCCCAAGGGATGGATTTAAGGTCCCACTCTGCCGTGCAGCACTTTCCCAAGAGGAGCTTTCCTGCACTGCTTCCCCTAAAGTAGGGATTTCTCATCGTGTTTCTTCCCTGCTCCCCTGTTCTGGTTCATCTGGCATTGAAGAACTCCCAGCTAAAGGTTATACTTAACTTGTGCAAGGAAGAATCACAGGATCCCAGGATCACTGAGGCTGGAAAAGACCTCCGAGATCATCGAGTCCAACCTGTGACTGATCCCCACCTTGCCAACTAATGAGATGAGCCAGTGTCGTTTTCCATTTCTCCTCTTTGTTTGCTTGTTAATTCACAGGTAAATCCTCTTTATAGTGGGAGATCCTAATAATCTTCACTTACAGGGTGTTATAAACTATTGGAAAGGAGTAGGATGTCCTGAGGTGGTGGGATTTACAAATCCATAGAGGATTTTCTGGTCAATAAAAGAAATAAAAGTACAAAATAATCTGGTTTTTTTCATCTTCTGGCATGTAATTGATGCAATTCTGAATATCATTAAACATTAAAATACATACAAAATCATAACATTAAAATATTGCCTAAATCCTCCTTTTAATTTCCAGAGAACTTCACATCTGGCAGCATCTCGCAAAACATTGCAGAATATTCCGGAAAAAAAATGAAAGTCTGTCAAAAGCTTCATCTTCCTCTAGGATGGGACTTAGCAGAACTATTCTGTAACAGCCTGAATTATGTTTTCTTCGAGCAAGTAATTGCCTTCATGTCTCATAATACGAACGACTACAAACGATGTTCCTCCCCTGGATCCAGAGGCAGCTCCCATTTATATCCCAATAAGCTCCTAATATTGAAGAAATGTGTTGGGTTCCACGTCTTGCACGGCAGCTGCAGCTCTCTCAATCGCTGTTATTAAGGAATATTTGCACACTTTGCCATCTCTGCCAGTTTAGACAATTTTTTTTTTTGCAATTTTGCAAAGCAATTTCCCTCCCTGGGTCTCCGCACGCGGCGGAACAGCTCCAAATATTGAGCTCAGCAAGTGGCACTTTTGGAACCCTTATTTCTTCTCCGTAAATCAGCCTAGGCAGGGGTTTCACACAAAATGAGGGGCTTTGTTTTTAAAAGTTCATTGTTCCTGTAGCCCTGCTCCCTTTTCTTTCAGACAAACAGACGTTGCCGGGTTTGTTGGGATCGATGAGTGAGGGTATATATCGGGAAGTGGTGTGGGTTTGAAGTGGGATTTGCTTTGATATTTCTGTGCAAATCCATGTGATGGCTCACTGACTCATACAGCTGAAAATAGGTGGTGATATCAAGCACAGAATCCTTTACAGATTTTCTTTTCCCCCTTTTCTTGCTTAGCTAGCTGCTCTTCCAAAAAATTCAGGTCATTATTCAAATCTGTGCTTAGATTAAAACTCCAGATAGAATCACTCTTACTCATTGATGAATCACGCTGGAGCAAATTTTGGTCCTACTGAACTCACTCTGTGTTGCCTTAGTCATAAGTTTGTTTGGCAAATCACATGTCATGCTTGAATTAAGCACTTGCTTAAATAAGATACTTTTAAAATACATTCAGGAAAGTTTGCACATCAGATTTATATAGACAAGATTTATATTGCAAACTTGTCAAAGCACAACTAGAGAATGAAAAATTCTGTTAATTCGGAGTTAAAACACGGATTTATGTTGTCAGCAACAGACCTAAAGGGATTGCTGGACATACATGAAATTAAAGTTGTTTTTAAAGTCTGTTTCTAAATGAATTTTAAATATTGGCTTTTTGGAGGCTTTGGAGTAGCAAACTCCCTGTGGATTTAGTGATGCCACCACCACCCACACAGCTCAGTGTCACCACAGCCTCTGCTCTGCCACTGCTGACACCAACTCGACCTTTCCCAAAGGTTTTTTTATATCACTTGATTCTTATGCCGATATCAAATTAGCACTGAATCTTTTCAGCTGACACCATATGGCTCTTTACATTACCAGGGCCATTTTTCCCTGAACGAGGAGAACAGGCATTTACCTGCAATTATCATTTAAAAGCTAAACACAAAATAGGCAACGTAAATAAAACCGTTTCCAAAAATAGTTAGAACAAAACAGCTGGGAAATTATGTTGAAAGGAAGGGCAGGAACTGAGGTGGGGATGGTTATAAGACATTATAGATTATCAATCACATGGCAGATGGAAACAGGGTTTGGTTGGATGCATCCATGGCTCCAGCTCCTCCCTGCCTCGTGCAGGAGCATCACAGTGAAATGAACCCTGTAAGCACTGACACATCACAGCTATGGCTAAAAGAGGAAAAAAATGGAATTTTACGTATTCCAAGCATGCCCTGCACGATGATGTGTCCATGGGAATAGGCCAAATGCAGAAATGAGATTGGCAAATTGCAGCCAAACCACAGCAGGATCCATGGGGAAAATGATGCTCCAATCTCTCAGTGCCACAGCAGAAAACGGCTCCACTCCCACCCCGAGCTGGGGAGAAGGAAAAGCTCCGGTGGTGCTGCTTAAACACCTCCAAGTCTCTCCCACAGCAGAATGGAGAGCTGAGAGCTGCTCCTCAGGAAATTAATAACTCCACGATGTGCCAAGACCTCCAGCTCCTTGTTGTGGTTGTCCTGTCGTGGGGAGAAGCTGTTCCCTTTCCAGCTGGTAATGGAGCAGAACAAAACCTGTTATTAAAGAGGTGCCAGCAGGAAAGGAAAGCTGGGCATGGAACCATAACTTCCCAAGCTGGAATATTTTAATGTGTCCCAAGTGATCTGAGGTCACTGTTTGCTTAAGTTTGGTACCTTACAAATGGAGTTTGGTACCTTACAAGTGGAGTTTGGTACCTTACAAATGGAGTTTGGATACTGCAGACAAGTTGGGATTACAACCCCTTGCAGCTTTATGGATCATTTTCCTCGAAAGGATTAACCTGTGGCTTCAGGAAAAGCTCACAAAATATCTGTGGGTTTAAAATCGAGAGAGAATTGTGCAAAGAAATTAATTAACAACCAAGCACCGAATACTTGGGGGAAATGGGAATGGATTCATTTGGGCTCCTTGAAAACCTATTGCACTGGCATTTTTTTTCAATTGAAGAATGAAGCCCTGCTGCAATTTTCCTGTTATATAAAGGCATTATTTTCCACTCCTTTATTTCTCCTTTGTTTAGAAGAATGATTAATTAGTGACACAACTCAGGTACCTGCAGAAACATTACCAAACCCAGCCTTTCTTTTGTCCTAGAAGTTTTTTTTCCTATACCTGGAGTCGCCAGGAGCACCAATGTCCTTTTTTTGTAATCTCATAGGATTATTTAGGATTTCAGGGTTAGAAATTCCCATCACACCTCTGACATTCTCTCATTTTCCTATGGGATGTCTGTGCAGGCTCCACAGAACTGGTCCCACGTGGTTTGGGCACCTCTTCAGCTCCCTTTGAAGTTTTCAGCTGCTCCTGCTCCTCTGCATTGGCTCTTCCATAAATCCTGCCTCTTCCCAAGGACCTGGGCTTCTGGAAGCTGGGTGTTTGCAGTGCCCTGAGAGCCACAGACATTCCACAAATATTACAGAATCATGCAATTAATTTAATTGGAAAAGACCTCTGAGTCCAATCTATGAACAATCACCACCTTGTCAACTGCCACATCCAGTCTTTCCTTAACACCTCCAAGGATGGGGACCCCAAACCTCCCTGGACAGCCCCTCCCAGTGTCTCATCACCCCTTCTGTGAAGAATTTGTCCTCATGTCCAACCTAAACTTTCCCTGGCACAGCTTAAGATTTTGTCCTCTCATCCTATCACTACCTTGAGTAATCCATGATTTTAATTTTCAAGCTTTCAAGGCTCACATGTGAGAACTGGGGCTTGAAGGAATCGCCATTCCCTCACTTTCAGCCCTCTTGCCCTCTTGCCCTGTCTGCTCTATCCCTTGCCCACAATTCAGTTCCCACTTTTCACTCTTTTCTTCCTTTTTTTTCTTAGTGAAGTTCAGAGGAATTTTATGAGCAGGTCCTGCTCTGTCCATGCTCTGGTCTGGGACGTGAGGACCACACAATTCCAGGGATCCAGGGGCAGCCACAGCTTCTCTGGACACCCTGTGCCAGGGACTGCCCACCCTCACAGGGAACAATTCCCTCCCAATATCCCGTCCATCCCTGCCCTCTGGCAGTGGGAAGCCATTCCCTGTGTCCTGTCACTCTAGGCCTTTTCCAAAGTCCTTCTCCAGCTTCCAAAATAAACTCACTGCTCCCCTTTCCACTGAGTTTTTTAACCAAAAGCACAAGAATGAAGTAGCTGGAGGTGCCAAGGGGCAAAGCTCTCCCCTCTTTTCAGGGAGCATTGTGGAATCTTTAGTTTTATTTGAGAAGAAATTGCTGAGCTGAGCATGGCTCTCACTGCTCCTGAGGAAGCAGGAGCTGCTGTAAAGGTGGGACTCTCCTGGAGCAGCTCTTCAGAGCATTTGTGTATTGATGGAGATCTGGTTGTACACGGAGCAGCAGATCCCAATGAACAGGGATGAACAGCAATTTGGGAGCGGGAATACTGCATCAGCTTTGCTGTGACTGATGTCTGCAGAGTAAAAGTGCCTTTTTTTCTACTATTTTCTTAAAACCCCCTTTGACAAGGAAGTACAGCCATGTGAAGCTCGAATCCATCTTTAAACCTGCATGTTGATTGCATAACTCACCAGGACAGCTCAAAACTTCCCTTTGTTATTACAAATGCGTGCACAGAGTACTGCAAACATTGTCCCCACTCCTCACTGCCAACAAAACACTTTCATTTTCCTTTTGACTCTTCCTGCAGCCCAGCAAATATTTTGGTTTCTTGATGCACGGCAACGCTGCTGAGAGACTCTGGTTTTTCAGCCCCATTGTGCAGGGAAGTGGGGGAAGTACAGAGCACACGATGACACTGTTCCCATACCAGGGACAAGAAGCTTCCCTCTGATTTGCATCCCAGCCAGATAAAAGGAAAATCTTCCTTTCTAGGGAAACACCTCCTGACTCCAATTGGCACCAGCAATTTGGGACAGGGAACTGCTTCCAGGAGCGAGAGCTGGGTTGTCTCTGCACGGCAGGAAATGGTTCTCACAATGGCTCTACCCCAGCTGGGGACAAGCACTGGGGAGATTTTTGGGGTTTGAAGGGTTGTCTCTGTATGGAGCCATTAAACATTCCCACTCCAGTGGGTGCTGCCACTCCACATCAGCCCAAAGCAATGGCATCAACCTCAGAGCAAGGTGGGCAGGGAAAATGTTGCCATTATTAATCAGGAAGAAAAATTGTTATATCCAGGCCACTAATCCAGAAGACAGCAATTGTCAAGGGGAATTTGTTGGGATTTTTTTAGGTAAGCTTATAGGTGGCTTTTATTTTTATAAAAGGTACACTTGGTGTATTTCCTAATTCCTTACTTTTACCTAGTGTAAGGTGTTGCAGCCCATGGAATGAGGTTGGAATTAGATGACCTTTAAGGTCCCTTCCAACCCAAGCCATTCTGGGATTCTGTGATTTTATGATTTTACAGTTGCCTGAGGATTTATTTTTAGGAAGCAGCCCCACTTCTACCCTTGGGCTGAAATCCAGCAGAACTACAGAGCTCTGAAGAGGAAAAGGAGCATCTCTCACTTCTAGGGCAGAGTTTTCCAGAGTCCCCTTTATGGCAAGTCCTTCACTCTGCCTTCTGAAATCTGAATAAAAATAAAAACAGTTTTCAATGCTCCATGAGCCTTACTTTATTGACATTTTAAGTTGCAGGATGGGAGTTGCTTTAAGTTTTTGACACAAGCTGGGGAGTTCCCAGCTCCTCAAAACACATTGATTAAAAAAGAATTTAAAATTATCTTGGTTTTGCTTCCTGAGGTGTGAGATTTTGGGATAAATTTGTGTACATTTGTAAACTTGGCTTTCATGATCTTTCTCTATTTTTTTCTCAATGACAATTGAAATCTCTCTAAATCTCTAAGTCCCTCTACTCTTATTTTCCAAAATTAAAGAGCATAAATACCATCCTTATTACGTACTGATTTTAACAATACTTTCCTAGTTCCAGTCATAATCATTATTTTCTTCTGCACTGGTCACTGCATTGTAAAATTACCTTTTTCCTGGTGGTAAACCCCCAGATTTCTGAGGTTTTGGGCTGCATTTGTGCAGGTGCCCAATGGCTTTACTTGATAATTCCAAACCAATTTGATCTGGTTTCATATCTGCATTATTGTTAACTCACTGGTTCAATTGGGTTGTAAAAGAGCCCAGGCACAGACAAGAGTAGATTTATCTTTTGAGTCAGAATCCAAGATTTTATACCACAGGAAACAGCTGCAGCAGGTTCCTTTAAAGAGCTCCCGATGCCTGTGGTAACCTCCACACACAAAGCACAATTCCCTTTCATTTTAAACCTATTTCTTGACACAAATAGTTTTGATATAAAACTCTCAAATCAGGAGCTTCCTGCTGCTTTTCATCATTTTCCCTTCCTGCTGTAATTTGGAGAATCTGCTATTTTCATAGCTGCCCTTTTATTTCGTTGTATTTGGCATTGGGCTCAAGATTTTAACTCCATTTTCAACTTTTATAATTTTCATTCAGAGCTTTAAATCTCCCAGGAAGCTACTCCATACTGGATTTCAGGGTTTGGCTGATAGATTTTGGTGACCTTAGAGGGGAAAATGCGCAGGCTGCCAGTTCCCTAAACCCTTGGAATAATTGGGAATAGAAATGGTTGGGAATGATACATTAACTGTGAGCATTAGGCACTAAGCATGCTTACTGGCTACTTTGATCAAGCTCTTTTTTCCTGACAAAACCCCCTTTGAAATGAATAGGACAGAGGTTCCTTTCACTTCAATCGCAGTTCTCAGACATAGGGAGAAAGAAGGACTTCATAACCTTTAAAAAGCCTCCCCTCGTCCATTCATGGATCTCCTGGAAAGCTCAGCACTTTCCCTTGTGCTGGAGTTACTAAGCCAGCCTGCTGGATACTTTCAGCTTCCTTCTAGTGAAGATTTGCTTAAACATGAGCTCAAGCCCCTCTGTAACGAGCTGGAATCCGGGATGGACCAGGGCAGGAGCAGCAACACCGGGAATATTTGGGGGTGTGGATGGTCAGCATCGCTTTCCTGCTTGCACCTTCTGAGTCTGTACCTGGCACGCTGCAGAGGATGATTCTTTGTACACTTCATATCTTGGTTATTTCTGTGTGTTTACAGTCATTAGCACCCTAAAAATTCCAGTTCTCTTTTAACACCCTACAAGGAACGAAGGTTTTGGGCAGCCCACAAGGCTGGACAGCGCCGTGCCTTGGCAGGGGCTGTTATCACTTCTGGAAACTCTGTTTCTACACTCACTGAGCCTTTTGCTAACTACTCTTTGTACTTAGAAGGTAACAACACACAGAGTAAAGAAGTAGTACATGCTCCTGCTGTATCATATTGCAATAATGTACACTGAGCCGATTATCCATAAGTGATGCTTCTGCTTGGAGAAGATTAATGAGAGATATGTACTAATAGGAAAAAAACCCCCCAAACCAACAAATAAAAAGGATAAATCTGCAAAAAAAGACCTCCCAAAATATCCCAGGCTTTAGGCAGCCACGGTGAGAACAAGGATGCCTTGTGTTAAATGTCACTATGGAGAAGCAGAACCAAAAGCAGGGATGTGATAAAGCCCCCAAGCCTATACAGCTCTGACATTTCCAGATATATATGTTTAAATAAAATCTGAGGATTTTTGATCTATCCAGTGTTCAAATGTGCATATTCAATTCCATTATCTCTACAAAGATGAGTCAGAATTCAGCTATTGAACAAATAATTTTGTTTGAGACATTGTTTCCTTGATTTGTGCATGAAAAGTAAATTATTTTGTCTACAGGTGAGTTACAGCTCATAATTTTTTTACAGCTAAAATTCTTCAGAAAACCTATAATATTTTACAAGAGCAAGAGATCAGATTATGTGCTTAAAAGATGGATGGTTCTGGCTTCAAACTAAACTAATGTAAGCTGAAACTTTAGTTCTGCCCATGTTCAGTTCTGTGCAATGGCTTTTTTGACTACATTAAAAACCCCTTCTGTATCCTACAGGGCATCATTTAAAAAAAAAAAATGCATTGCTTATAGAAATAAAATAATGGGATGAGTTTAGGACTAAGAGCCACCTGGAGGGTAAATATGTTTCACTTTTGTACTTTTCTCTTTTTTATTTAAGCAGTGAAAAAGAGCAGAACACACACACAAAGGGGAAAGGTTATTATCTATTGTTCAGCTGTGCTGACTGAAAGGGGGAAAAAACCATCTTCCAGCAGTTTGAAAATGCCTCTTTCTTGCAGCAGCAGAAAGAGGAAAGTCGTGGTGGCTTTTAACTGCTCGAGGAAGCGCTTGAGGAGGAACTGCCTGTTCCAGCAGGCACCTCACCTCTGCCAGGGATGTCACCTGTGCAGCTGGGCCCCGGCACGCTGCAGGTGATGGCATCCAGGTGGAAAATACAGCTCATGCAGGAAGGTGTCACAATCACTGCCGGAAAATGCCAACCCTCCTCTGCTGCCAATTCATCCCGAATCGCTTTAGGGGCACCAAACCCATTCGGGGTGTGGGAAGTTTGGCCGCTCCTAAAACAGTGCTGATTATAAATTCTAAGCTAAATCATACACATTTTAAATATTCACCTGTTAATTCTAATCTAATGCAGGAATTGTCTATCTTATGAAATAAAAATATTCGAAGAGAATTATAAATAAGTGCAGTCTAACAGAGTTTTGTTCTCTGTTTCTTTTCTCATATTTTTAAAGACTCCTTTGCTCACATGACTGAACACTTACCTGATGCTTTCACAGGAGCAGTTAATATAATTTCCAGATCTCTTTCCCAGGCTAATTTGGGTCCGTGGCTAATGAACATGATGTTCTTGCTGCTTCTTTTTCCCTCTTGTGTATTCCTGTGCTTGTTTCATCTTCTTCTCTCTCTCTCTAGCTGACACAATTCTTTATTCTTCGTTTTGTAAATCATGTGTTTGTCACGAACAGCAGTTGTATTTGCTATACAAAACCACATGAATAAAAAACACAACAGGTAACTAAAAATAAAAGAAAATTCAGACACTGAGCCTATTTTTTTCTAATTAAAAAAAAGGAAATTAGGTACAGTTGGCACAGTGATCAAACAGTGAAGTTTGGAGTAAGAGTTTCAGTTTGTTTCAGAAGCTGACACTGACAACTCTTGTGAGAGCTCTAAGGTGGAGGTGAGAGAAGAATCTCAGAGTGGTCTCAGGATGTCAAAAGAAAATGGAAGTGAGGAGATATTTGAGGTACTAAAGGTCTTTGATGAAGGGTTTTGCAGACTAATGTCAACTCCTGCAGGAAACTCTGGATGGGCAGCGTACTGAGGCTTTGTCCAGGTGAGAATTTGGGATTACTAAGTTCCAAGTTGGAGGACATTTCTCTTGATGGAAAGAGTGATGAAGGAGTTTAGTAAACTGAAACAAGGAGTTCCACCTCAGCATGAGGAAGAATTTTCCATGAGGATGGCAGAGCATGGGAACAGGTTCCCGGGGAGAGTGTGGAGTCTCCAGAGTCATTCCAAACCCACCTGTTTCAGGTGACCCTGGTTGCACTGGACGGTCTCCAGAGGTCCCTTCCAACCCTAAATATTCTGTAATTCTGTGGGGGAAATAATAAATACTTGTGCAGGCACAAGTTTGTGTCTGAAGTGTTGGTTTGTGCCAACCCTTCTGACGTTTTTATGGCTGCAACACTTTAAGCCCACAGTGACCAACACCCTGAGGAGAGAAAACTGCTGGTTTGTCCAGAGAGCAGGGACACTGTGGGGACACTGTGAGGACACTGTGAGGACATTGTGGGGACACTGTGGGGACATTGTGGGGACACCGTGGGGACACTGTGGGGATATGGCAGGGAGACTGTGGGGACACTGTNTATGGCAGGGAGACTGTGGGGACATGGCAGGGAGACTGTGGGGACATGGCAGGGAGACTGTGGGGACATGGCAGGGAGACTGTGGGGACATGGCAGGGAGACTGTGGGGACATGGCAGGGAGACTGTGGGGACATGGCAGGGAGACTGTGGGGACATGGCAGGGAGACTGTGGGGACATGGCAGGGAGACTGTGGGGACATGGCAGGGAGACTGTGGGGACATGGCAGGGAGACTGTGGGGACATGGCAGGGAGACTGTGGGGACACTGAGGACATTGTGGGGACACTATGGGGACATGGAAGGGAGACTGTGAGGGCACTGTGGAGACATGGCAGGGAGACTTTGGGAACACTGCGAGGATACTGCGGGGACACAACGGGAACATTGTGGAGATACGGTGTTGACGCTGTAGGGGAAACGGCGGGGACACTGTGGGGGAGACAGGGAGGACACTATGGGGACACGGCAGGGACAATGTGAGACACAGTCGGGATGCTGTGTGGACACTGTGGGGGAAACGGTGGGGACTTTGTGGGGACACTGTGAGGAGACCGTGGGGACCCAGCCGGGACACTGTGGGGGCATGGTGGGAAGACATTGGGAAGACACTGTGGGGACAATATAGGGACACTGGAGAGACAGTAGGGACACTGTCTATAGGGACACCGTGGGGGCACGGCAGGGAGACAGCGGGGACACAGTGGGGACACAGCGGAGGCACTGCGGGAACATTGTAGGGACACTGAGGGCACACCGGAGGGGCATTGTAGGGACACTTTGGGCACCCGGCGGGGACACTGCAGGGACACTGTGGGCACACTGCGGACACCCGGCGGGGACACTGCAGGGACACTGTGGGCACACTCCGGACAGCCGGCGGGGACACTGCAGGGACACTGTGGGCTCACTCCAGACAGCCGGCGGGGACACTGTGGGTTCACTCCGGACACCCGGTGGGGACACTGCAGGGACACTGTGGGCTCACTCCGGACACCCGGTGGGGACATTGCAGGGACACTGTGGGCTCACTCCGGACACCCGGTGGGGACAGTGCAGGGACACTGTGGGCTCAC
>VZTH01001998.1:352008-387457 GCA_013397815.1 Aleadryas rufinucha
GATGCCGGAGCGGCGGCTCGGGGATGCCGCAGCGGGCTCGGGGTGTGCCGGTGCGGGGTGCTCGGGATGCCGGAGCAGCTGGGGATGCCGGGGTGCTGCAGCGGGCTCGGGATGTCGCAGCGGGCTCGGGCTGCCGGAGCGGCTCGGGGTGCTCGGCGCGTTGTGGACTAAAGCTGATACTACTCCTGCCAACCCTGTTGTGAGTGGCTGTCAAGTCGCTCGGGCTGGAGCTGGGGAGGTGGTGGCGGCGTGAAAGTGCTGGGTGCAGCGTGCTGTGCTGTGCCACTCCACGGGGAACGAGCGGGTCCGTGCCAGCTTCTCGCTTTCCGAGGGACAGCGGGAGCGGGACGCGCTGTCCCTCTCCTCCGGCCGGCTGTCCCCGAGCCCGGCCGCAGCTCCGTGTCGCGGCGTGTGGTGCTGTCAGTGCCTGTGCTAGGTACAGACACTGTGCACATGTGGGGCTGAAGGGACAGCCCGGCACACACACACTGTGTACATGTGGGGCTGAAGGGACNGGCTGAGGGGACAGCCCAGCACACACACACACACTGTGCACATGTGGGGCTGAGGGGACAGCCCAGCACACACACACACACTGTGCACATGTGGGGCTGAGGGGACAGCCGGGACACACACACAGTGCACACGTGGGGCTGAGGGGACAGCCCAGCGCGCACACACACACACACACAATGCACATGTGGAGCTGTAGGGACAGCCCAGCACACACACACCCACAGTGCACATGTGGGGCTGAGGGGACAGCCGGGACACACACACAGTGCACACGTGGGGCTGAGGGGGCAGCCCAGCACACACTCACACACAGTGCACATGTGGAGCTGTAGGGACACACAGCAGCTTTCGCTCCCCGTGTGGGGCAGTGTCTCTGTTCCTGCAGCCACCCCCGGTGCTGCTCGGAGTTATTTAACACCGATGGTTTGTGCTGCTTGGTGTGCATCTCATGGCAGAGGCGTCAGCTGGACGCGTCGCATGAAGCGTTGGAGCTTTAAATGTTATTTCCAAATCAACCAGCCGGTGTTCAGCGTGGACATGTGATGTGTGTTCTGCTTGGAGTGTTAAAGGGTGGAAAAGCTTTTGTCCGCTGAGGTAAAGATAAGTTTCTGGGGTTTTTGGTGAGCAGTAGGACAGCTTTGAAAACGCTTGCCCGCAGTTCTGGTGTCCTCCGAATGTACTGCTTTGTCTTGCTGATCTTTAAACACTTTTCTGTAAGAGTAAGGTTTATTCTGTGCTCCTGGGAGTTGTGTAAGCTCAGACAGAGGCTGTCGCCTGATGTGTCTGTACTTGCAGAGCCGATAGTAAATGCACCCTCCAGAATTTCCTCAATGAATCCGTGTCTCCGCCTCAGCCAAACCTCTGTGCCTGTGGATTGGCTTTTCCGAGGTTACAGCTGTCAAAGGAGGCTCCATGCTTTCCTCGTTGCTTTTTCTCACCTGACTCTTGGTATTAAAAGGAATCCTCTGTCTTATCATGGTGGGGTTTTATTTTTTTATTTACTGTCTATAATACACTGTGATCGAAACTTCAGTAATTCCCCAGCAGTAACTCTGCTAGAATCTGGGATTGTAGTTAAAAGGAACGACACTGGGGTACTAATGAAGCAATATTGAAGACTAATTTGGTTTTCTCAGCCTTGAAAGTCTATCTTGCAGTGCTGTGTTTGCATTTAATATTTAAATTAATTCTTAAAAATTGCTGTTATTTTGATAAATCATGTTTAAAATAAAGTTGTTAATGGAAAATTGCTGTAAGAATTCAAGCAAACAAGCTGCTTATGGGCTGCTTAAATGATTGAGGAGATTAGATTTATACTTCAATAAAACTACTTTAGCGCTGTCCTAAAAATTTGTTTTTCTGTGAGGGTGAGGTTTGTTTTCCCTGCCCTGACATGTGGCTCTGTTTGATATATTATGTAATGGTCTCAAAATGAAATGACTGAAGCAATATATAAACACAGTGCGAGATGCATCAGCCAGGCAAGATTATAAACTGCTATTCTTAGATTATTCAGATTATTGCCATGTGGTGATGGTTTCATTCACGGCTTGCCCTTCTCCCAGTGTTACATAGATAATTCTTTAATGTACTTCTTTTTTTAATGATATGAAAGCCCTTCTAGGAGCTGCTGTTGTGGGTGACAGTAGCTAAATATTTGAAAACTACTTGAACAGCTTGAATTCATAGCAAATCCTTCTGTGATCGATTTGTTGTATTTTGAAAGGGACTTTTTAGAGGGAGAGAGAAATCTCTGCACACTCATTTCTGCCATGTCAATTTCTAGAGTGTCTCAAGGCCTTTTTTTTTCCCAAGTGAAAGTTGTTTGAAGCCTCAGGGTGGCTGCTGTTTTCCATGTGCTGTTCAGAGCCACAAACCTCGTGTTCCTCTGGCCCCAGGACGCCGCTCTCCTCCCGGTGCCACCCTCTGGGAAGCCTCGGTGGCATCAGAAAGGTCTTGTAGCACAGTGTGTCACGGGGTCAGACAGCACCTTCCGGGATATATTCCACTGGGAATCGTCATTATTTACAGATCTGCAGGATTTAAAACGCTTGAGTGACATGTCTGCCCTGTTCTTTACAACCCAGCCTCGCTGGTGCAGGCACGTCGTTTAATTAGTTGGTGATTGATCTTTTGTACATACAAAAGCGCAGATTTTGGTCCATTTATTCTTGATGAATATTCTGGAACTGTTTCTGTAGGAGTATCTCAGAGATTTATATCCACTCGCAGCGTTTCACAAATCAGCAGCTCATTTCTCTCACTTGGAGATTCCAGCTGTGAAAGAATTAGGTTTCTCTTCTGTAGCATGTTTATGTTACAATGTTTATAATTTACTCTAAATTAAACCTGAGGAAGAAAATCGTGTGGGTTTGTTTTTAAACTCGCATGAGAGAGCGATCGCTGTTAGGCAGAAGCAGAAAGGTTTCCTTTTGTGAGCTCAGAAACTGAGCAGGGACACTTTTTTTTTTCTGATGAGTAAGACTCGTATTTGCTAATGCTAATGAATTGTTTTGACTGGAAAGGGAGAAAGTTGCAGAATAGATAAGCCCTGGTTTTGTTTCTTATCACATAAGTGTGTTTTTATTTGAATACCTATTACTGGAGATTGCCGAGTTGCACATTGTGAGGTGAAATCACGCTTAGTAATGAGGCACATTCACACGGAAGGCTCCGGGAGGTGAATTTACCTGAGGCGTGAAGAAGCTGAAAATGTGCTGGTAATGGGTGATCCCGGGATTGCCTGGTCAGAGCTATCTGAGCCTTCATCTCAATCCTTGTTTGAACATCCGTTCGTTTACAGTTCAGCTTGGCATGGCATCACAGGGCTGAGGTTAGAGAGGAAAAGTGCGGGAATGGCAACTTAAAGACGTGGTTTGACGCTGCAGAAATGCTGACATGGTACCCGTGGGACGGGACTTTCCTTCCCAGCCCTTCAGGGATCACCTCGGGATAAGCTTTCTCTGATCATTAAATACAACGTTCAGTTCTGATTATTTTGACTGGAGGTAGTTAACTTGAATTTTTTTTCCTTGCTTAGTTCTTAGTTCATTCAATTTCTGTTGTAACACTGGAACTTGAAGTGTTCATCATCCGACTTCGAGGTCCTGGAGCTGGTGATGCTCCTGGAACAGCATCTTCATTCTCCTCTCAAAGCAGGAAGCTTTTAGCTTTGCACAAGTCCTAGTTTTCCTGTTAAACTGTATCAGAAAAAATATCCATAATGAATATTTTATTTTGATACAGGGAGCTGGGAGAGTATCAAATGTGTGAGGATTTACTTAAGCTGCTGATCAGAAGTACTTACCTGGTACTGTCTGATGCACTCAGGTCTGGGTTTAAAAACACAAATACACATAAATCACTGCCCACATGGACAGAACCTGCTCTTAACTGGATGTTTGTGTGTGGGCTGTGCATTCATAACCTGTGGTTGAACCCTCAAAGTTCCTTACAAACGAGAGGCTTTGTAGAACAAAGAAGCGCGGACAGCAGTGTGTAAAGCAGCAGGTCAACAGAGGATAACTTCAGCTCCAACCATGCAAATATTGTGTAAACCAGAAATCCCTCTGAAAGACTTCATGGGAATCTACGTGAGAAACTCCAAGGATTCTATTTCCATGCAAAACCAGGTGAAATCAAGACAGCACGCTTTGCTTAGGAAAGGAATTGAGCTTGTTTGACTAAAATCAGCTGGGTTATCTGCTGGGGAAATACAGTTCCCAGTGTAAGTTACTCCTCAGTTTGAGTTAAGCACCTGTATTTATTTACTTACGTTGGGAGTATCTGGAGACTGCTGAGATTACTGAAATGTGTTTGGCATTAGGCAGCGAAATGCTGGCTTGTGATCTTTATTCACAGAGTTTTGAACTTCAGTTTTGTTTGAGATCTTTCCCTGCCTTGAGCTCCTGTACTGTTCTCCCTCCCTCCGAGTCACACCACCTTGTGCAGTGATGTTCCTCCCAAGTGCCTATTTCAATTCCGTTTCCCAGCCATTATTTCAGTTTTCAGCTCTGATCCTTCATCCTTGCTGTGCCTTCACCTGCAGAATCTCGAGTCCCTGTTTAATGTCCCGTTTGATAACGTTGAATCAGAATTATCCCCGAGCAGCTGAGCACCGGGGAGCTGTTAAACTGAGGAGCGTCGGCTTTAATTTGTTGTGGCTGAAGTTAAACACGATCAAGATTTGCTCTTAAGTCTCCACCTCACGAGCAGTTTATTAGGGCTTATCACATTAACACCTATCAGCAAACGTGTAACAAGTGCTTGGGATATCAGCTTAGCCCGGGACAAATGTCATTGATCTCCGAGTGTGGTTTTTAGAGCTGAGCCAGAGTAGCCGACCTGCAGGTAGAAGGGACGTTCTGCTTTTTGGGGTCTTGATAAAGGGTGGTGACAGCCCACCATGGGAGAGAGGATGATCCTTCCTTTCACCAGGAGCACGTGGGGACAGAGATGGGAACGGAGAAGCGGTGTCATCCCGAGGTTAGCTGGGTTCAGCCCTATCTTAACAGCGCTCTGGTAATTTAGATAAAGCTGCATTTTTGCTGCAGGCCAGAGGCTGCGCGGGGTCAGTGAGCAGGGCTGGGAGAGCTGCCCGGGCGGCTTTGGGTGCCCGTGTCCCTGCGAGCACAATGGGAGCTGCCGGGCTGTTAATTGAGTCACACCTCGGCTCATTATGCAGAAACTTTCCCTTGTAGGAAGGGTTCCTCGGCGGGAGGTGTAATTCCATGACAAAAGCTTAGGAGAGCACTTTGGAATCTGCCTCGCTGAGCTGTATGGCTCAGCTCCGGGACCTTGCAAATGTAGGGAGCAGTCTTTCCTTTCCCTTCAATTTAAGGAACCCTTGGAAAGAAATGCCTCGGGCTTCCTTGGATTTACAGAGTGCCAGATTTGTGCTTGGCAAAACGGAGTGGCTTGGTACAATTTCTGTTTTGACTGAAGCCAGTTGAAATATCCTGTTTGAATAATTCGGATCAACAGACATTAAATCTGTTTATAGTAACCTCCATTCTTAATTGTTTTTCATAAGAAAGATCATTTTGATTGGTGCTAGATGTTCAGATGGGTATTTGTAATTTATTTTGCCAACAAGGCCAATAAACAATGCCTTGTTTATGCCATAGCATATTTATCATTCCAACAGTTCATCTTTTGGGAAGGTAAATAACTCATTTCATATTTACATAAACCTTGGGTATTCTAAAAGCCAGTGGTGGTGAAGATCAATTGTAGAACTGAGGTTTCTATAACAAGTAGAGAAGAATTGAACTAGAACTGAATTTCTGCATATAAAAGGTTGTAAGAAATAGCAAAAATAATTTTATGAAACTGAAATTAATATCAGTGTAGACTATCATATTTTTGCATTTAATGTTCACTAGCTCCGAGGCAAAGAAATGAAGTATTTGGAAATATACTATTTAAAAGTTTTTATTTTTAATCCATTTTTCAAATTCTTTCTTCTTAGTGTACAATAATCCCAGTGTAGTGGGGCTGAAGGTGTTGGATTAAAATACTCTCCCTGTCCATGGAAGGTGAAGTGCTGTGAATGTAAGGGAGCAGAAATTTGCAGAAAAAACCCTGAGTTTTTAATTTCCCTGATTCCCTTTGCTGCAATTCTAACTGTGATTAATCCATTTACACCCCTGGTCTCTCAAGTTTGGGTGCTCAACACCTCCCCATTGGCAGAATTGTTCTCTGTGAGATGTTTTTGTGTCATCTTCCGTTGCAAGAAGTGAAGATTTGCTCAGCTTCCCTTGTGAGACTCTTCCCAGGCAGTGAGATGCCATTTTTCCATCACTTTTCCGTATCACAGAACTCCTCTCTGCTCCTGTCCCCTGGGGGACACAAAGTGGTTCATCCACAGCTCATTTCTGAGCCAGCATAAACACTTCCTCCCCCCTTTCTGTGGTTGTTTTCTGTTGTTTACATTGGCATTTATAATTTGTTTTTCTCAGCTTTGTGCCATTTCTCTGGCTGCAGCTCACACTTGGTGTCTCTTCGACCAGCCCGTGTTGCATAACAAAAACTGTTCCTACTTTGAAGCATCCCGGTGATGTCGGATTCCCTGTGTTTGGATAGAAACAAAACACTTGGTGTCTGCAGTGGTATCCAGAGACTGCATAATTAAGGGAGACACTGATACTACAGAAAGCTGAAAAAACAATAATAGATGTTTCTTGAGGTGAAGGTATTTGGTTTAAAATGGAATTTTTTAGTTAATTTTTAATAATTTCGATTTCAGTCAATTACTGTGCATGTGTTTTAATTTCTGTCACTTTTTCCTGAGTTGTCCAAACTGTAGAACCAATCCCTGATGTGATTAATTATAAAATGAGGCGTTTCTGTGTGGTTCATCAGGTCTCCAGCACTCCAGGTAGCATCACTTTGGCGATGAAAACACATTTGTTTAAAAACTTTGTAAAACAGCAATTCCCACACACTGCTGTAGGTGTGCGTGCCTCAGTTAAATAAGAACTTTGGATATTAATCCTGGGGTGAAAATGTTCCCCACAGGCTGAGGCTGAATGCAGAGTGCAGCAGGAGGGGGAGAGGTGCTGTGATTGCCTGTCAGCTCCTGCTGGAGAGTTTCCAGTTCTCCCTCCTGGTGACTTTTCCTCCTCCCCGCTGCAAGGAGCAGTTCCGTGACTCACGGTCACATGGAGGTGTTTGTGTGTGCAGCCAGCAATCCAACAGAATTTGGGTTCCATGGATAATATTGGATTTAATAAAGGGTAAAGCTCATTGTTGGGGAATCTCAGCTTTTAAAAATGCATCGTGGGGTGCATGGCATGAAAAATGAGAGAATATTTCTGTATGTCAGTGCAGACCCCTCCATCCTGCTTTGGGACAATCAGGATTCCTAATTGACTCATTTGTTACCTTATGAGTGATACCAGTGTATCCCAATGAACTCTTTGGACTACATGTTAAATTATTTGTAACAATTTTCTCATAAAGCTTTTTTGGGAAAAAAATCCCATTCTTTAGTAAACAGAAATTTCTCATCTAGTACCAGAAAGAGCTTTTCCAAAAGGATTTTTTAGTAATTCAATTCTTTGTTATAACAGTAATTTTATTTTTAATAATTAGTTTAGATTCGTGTTTTGGTAGACTGGGAACTTGTGTAAATAAATGTAGCTTTAAAATACAGAGTTTTAGTGGCTGTGGGTTTTTTGACATTTCATAGGCAGTGACAGTTTTGTGTCCATATGTTCATAAATAGTGAATAATCATTATTTATAGGGATGAGAGATTGCTCATGTTCTCATACATTGCTGCTGTCCCACTCAGGGTAATATTTGGGATCTCCCACAGTTGTTTTGTGTCCAGTTTGACATAGGATGGTTGAAATTGCATTGTTTCCTTTTTCTAGACTAAAGCTTTTTAGAGAATTTTTTACTTGTTTTATTCTGTTTGATGCTGCAGAAAAAACCACAATAATGGTGGTGATCTGTGCTTATCTCACTGTCCCTGTCCTTTTATCAGGTTCTGTGGGTGATGGCCACTCTTATTTCCCTAAAGCACTATAGTGCTTTGTAGTGCTTCAATTGACTTTAGGGTGCTGCCAGAGGGGGAAGGAAGGCATTCCTGGGCATTGTTTAGGTCCAGACTGGATTTTTCCTCATTTAGATTCACATCTCCTCTCCTCTGGAGACGTCTTTACCTGGACACGGGGTGTCATCCAGGGCTGGGAGTGTTGGGGCCCCTTCTGCTGGGTTGATCCAACATCAGCATTCCAGAGGTACCCTTCAGGTGATGGGCTGTAATCCCAGGATTTGGATGTAAAGTAGTACCAGAATGGCTTGGCTTTGGTGCTGCTTTGGGAAAATCCAGTTGTTTAGCAGCTGGGAAAGGGAAGAAAGTGATGGAAAAGTCAGTGAATCCCAGAATGTTTGGGTTGGAAGGGCCCTTAAAGCCCATCCAGTGCCACCCGTGCCATGGTCAGGGACACCTTCCACTATCCCAGGGGGCTCCAAGCCCCGTCCAACCTGGCCTTGGGCACTGCCAGGGATCCAGGGGCAGCCACAGCTTCTCTGGGCACCCTGTGCCAGGGCCTCACCACCCTTACAGTGAGGAATTTCACCCATTCCAGGGCCTTGTGTGAATTTTTAGGATGGAGCAGCCCAATTTGATTCACTTCCTCTGCCTCCCCTCACTGAATCAGAAAGAGCAGCTGACCCTTAGGATATTTTTTGGCCTGTAGTCATAATTCAGCAGTCTGGAAGGGGGTGTGGGGCAGGTGGTTCTTGTGATTATTTTTTTAAAGAAAGGATGGGGGATATCACGTTGGAAAAGCTTGATATGGCCAAAAGTGAAAGTGAGAAGTGGTTCCACGAGCCCTTTCCACTGGTGTATCTTCTGTTTCTTGTGGGTTTTCTCCAGCTTCCTTTCACTGAGTGTTGGAAACTCCTTGGGGAAGCTGAGAAGAGTTTGTCCTCGAAAGCCTTGCTTTGGGTGTATTGGTTTCCACTCAATATTTGGATTTTTCTGGTTTGCCCAGTGCCCTGCATGACTTGATAATTAATACAATGTTTTAAGAGGCAAGAGGAAACAGCTCTGATTCCTGACTTGATGAAGTCCTTATCAAATCAGTAGAAAAATGCATATTATCAACTTTGCTAATCACTGAAGTGCTTGCTTTTTGAAATAAATTGGAAATGAAGCAACGGGTTTCAGCTCTCAAGGGTGGGAATTTTTGTGGTGCACCAGCTGATTTCCTGCTCTGTGTGTGACTCCTTATTTCAGTTGTCCTCTTTCCATCCCACAGCAGAGGGAGGGGGAAGAAAGGAAAACAGATCTGTAGGATTGTGTAGGATTGAAAGAGTTAACTGCGCAAGAAAACAAAACCTGGTGCTCGAGTTTACACTTTTGCTCTTGGAAATCTTCTCTAAAAAAAGTCTCTGTGTGCAGAGAGGGAGGAGATGGGGCTGAGGCTTTCCAAGGCAGGGAGGCTTCTGACCAAATTAGCTTTAGAGCTTCCTGACACTTTTTTCTGGAAGTGCTGTCAAGAGGTGTTACTCACTGTGCTCGAGACTTTGCAAGATGAGTCTGCACACTTCCAGCTACACTTCTGTACTTTGAGCTTCTGAACCTCAGTATTACAGATAAAAATATCCCCTTTAAATTTCCTAATTCAAATATAAACGAGATATTTAGACTTTAGTACATTTTAATTGGAGTTTTTTTGCTTTAATTCTGTTATTGGTGCAGGTAGATTGGAAAGCTGACTCCAGGTTGACCTAGAAATAGGTTATTTTGAGTAGGAAAAGCTGTTGATAAATTCACTTTTCTGTTCCATCCTACTTTCATGGAGGGCTGTGAAACAGCCTTCTAAAGTGTTGAAGCAGTGAAACAACCTTCTAAAGAGTTGTAGCTTTGTTTGTATGGGGTAGTTTTAACGTATGAAGAAGGGAACAGGTACAATTAATCCTAAAACTTTGTCTTTTAGGGGTCTGTATCCAATATGGAATTGCTCATTGGATTTTGTAATTAAAATCAGTTTTTCATTGTGAAGGTGGTGTTCAGCCATGGGCATCTCCAACCATGCTCAACCAAAAAACTTGAAGTTATTTAAAGTTTGATAACTCTGTTTCTCAGAGGTTACTTGGGGGGTGGCAACAGGGGATTTAAAGGTTAAGGAAAACCCAACCTGGTCTGTAGGGTCCAAGTGCTCTGGTTTGTGGGATAAAAGGAAGTAGGTGCAGTGAGTGGCATCCCTGCTCGTGGCAGGGGGCTGGAATTAGACGATTTCAACCCAAACCATTCTGTGATTCTGTAATATTGGTGAAAAATATGTAAAAAGTAACATTCAGTATTGATCACTGATTCCCTTAAAGCTGAACAAAAATAACTTCAGGGTAATAGGACCAATAGCTGTTGATTTATTACTATTGTTGAACTCTCTTTTGTAGTGAAGAAACTCCCAGACAGAAAGTTTAGGGAGAACATGAAATCTGTGGTGTTTTGGGGATGAAGGGAATGGCAATGAAGCTGGACTTTGAGCCTGGCTCTAAATGTCTGCAACCAAAGCTGAGTATTTTTAGCTACCAGGACTGTAGGAATTTTAGGGTTTTTTTCCTCTCGGAGGAAAAATGGAAGGAAGGACTGCGGTGGCTCGGAAGGGGCTCAGATAACAGTTCTGGTTTAATGTGTAAATGTGCTCAAGCAGCAGTGTTACACACACCAAACATTTACACCTTCCTAATGCTGTTAGTTGAAGAAATAGCCCAGTCTGAGCTGGGTTTGTTTGAAATCTTGTGGTCATACTGGAGGGAAAGGTCTGGATGTGCTTTTTAAGGAATTAGTGGCTAATCACTCTTTGTCAGGGACTCCTTTGTATTCCCATGGCAGCACGTTCTGTTTGCTGTCATCACTGCTTCTCTAATGCTCCCTTATTTTGTGTGAGACCTTTGGATCTGCCCTACTGCAGAACAAAGTGTGAGCTTAAAATACTGTCTGTGCCTTTGAAAACCATAAGAAAAAAGTGAAAACTAGACCAAAAGTTGTGTTGGTATACCAGGTAATAAATCTATCTGTAAAAAACACTTCTTAAGGTTTAATAAATCCATTTAATTAGCCCAACTTTCATATAAAAATCTTCAGAGTTTGTTTAAACAGAAATGTTTCAGGAGTTAAAGTTTAAATTTTCCTGTAGTCAGTGTTCAGCAGAAAGATTTGAGCTTTTTCCCCCCTAATTTTAAAATTTACATAGTTTAATCTATCTATTTTGGAGCTCTGCTGTTTGAGGAGTGAGAGCAGCACTGCTGAAAGCTGAAATCTCTGTTTGAAAGCTGTGCTACGCTTGAAGGCTTTTTATAGTGAAATGAGTACTAACACCTATTGTCAGCCTCTCCTTGGGAACTCTGTGTGTGCTTACTACAGCGCTACAACAGCTGAGAATGTGAATTACTCATCTGAGTTACACTTCAGTGGGCTGCAGAGCCAAAAGGTGTTCTGAATTTTGGACAGCCCAAGCCCTTCCTTACAGCAGTTCCGTGCTGTGGACTGTTGGTACACAGCTCCAGGGACATCAGTTGAAAGCAACCCAGTAACGAAACCATTTTTGTGCAGTTGAATTACTCAGCACTGCTGAGCTCTCCCAGACACGTTTTAATGGTGGAGTGACAGATTTACTCAGTGTGGAGTAACTCAGGCACATCACACCAGCTATTGGATTGCATGCTTGTCTTAATTCTAATAGCACTCACTTGGGAGCCTGATTGATTTAATGTTGCTTCATCTGCTGCAGGAGATTCCCAAAGCTGCTCTCATTTTGCAGGAATTGCATTATTTGTGTTTCTGTAAGTCTTAATACTTAAAAGGGGATAATTTATTCAATAATCATTTACATATTTTTAAAGGTTTTTCCATTCACTCCCCCTTTTTTAAAATACCGTTCTGTAGAATTAAAGAGGAAGAAATCTTGTTCTTGAGAGAGTTTCCAAGTGGGTAGCAGAGTGTGTGAGTGCCAGACTGCCGTGTGTGCCAGGCTGCACTGCCAGCCAGGCACTGGAATGCTGGCACATTCCCATTCCTGGTGTTGATCCTGGCCTCTTGGGAGTGTTAAGTGTAGGGAGGGGCACCCTAGAAAGCCGAAGGGAGGAAGATAAAGCAAGCAGACCTTTTTTTTTTTTGTGTGTGTGTGTGTGTGTTTTTTCCCTGCTCAAACAAGTGCTTTTCCCAGCAGTTCGATGTGTGGGAATGGCTGGAGGATAACCTGCAGCCCCTGGGACAGGCAAAGTAAGGTCACATGGATCTGTGACAGAGCTGAGCTTGGATTTCAGGTTGATATTCTGCTGTGCCACCCTCCCTCCCCTCAAATCTGGGAAGCTTTGGGGAAGAACAGTAAAAGCAGAATGAAACCTTCGCTCCTGCTTCCACCAGTAGCTGCTCTGCTGGGAGACTGCAGCTTGCTTGGTTTATACTGGGTTTGGACAACTTGGTGCTTAACTCTCTGTGGATCTAAGATCCTGTCCTGATGGGGAATGTCACTCCTGTTCCCCAGACACACAGAAGGCAGAGTAGCCATTTGATGTCTTAGCCTGAGAAGTTTTTTAGTGGTTTAAATTTTAACATGGAAAGTCTTGTAAGAGAGAAGTTACAGGTTAGCTCTGACTTGTAACAGTAGATGGTTGTCACTGAGTTAACTACTGAAATTATGTGGGAAAAAAATCTTTGTGAACTGCTACATTTTTTGTGATCTCTGTTTTCACCTGAAGTGATTCTGTGGAATCTGTGACTTCTGTCCCATAAGAATAAAATGGAGTGATACCTGTTTGGGGAGTCCCTGCTTTTCAGGTGTTATTCCGTGAGAACTCTTCTTCCTGTTGCTCTCAACTTGCTGAACTTCTAAAAGCAGGCCAGTAAGGATTGCTGGGTAGACAGGAATGATGAAATTTGCTCTTCTTTTGACTTTATAATCCTTTAAAGGCCTGATCTTGCATACATTTTCTTTCTGACAGGTTTGGGGGGGTTTGGCTTTCCTCAGCCCTCATTTTCTGCTGAGGTTATTTTGTGTAGTTTGAATGTTTGTCTTTTTCCCAGTCTGGTGGAAGGTGTGGGCTGTGTCTGAACAAAGGCTTCTCTTCATCTGTTTGTAGTTCATTCACTGCAGCTCCAAGATTCCCATCAGTTAGGAGCACTAAATGATGGAGAACACATCCTGTCCCCATCCTGGGAACAAGCCTCCACTCTGTTTTCCTATAGGAAAACAGTGGGAGAAAAAGCTGACTGACTTTATATGCACTTTGTACACTTGATACCTAAAGAAACTCTCCCATTTTCCCCTTGCAGGAACATCATTTGCAACGGGCTATCTCAGCACAGCAAGTTTTCAGAGAAAAGAAGGAGAGCATGGTTATCCCAGTCCCTGAAGCAGAGAGCAATGTCAACTACTACAATCGTTTGTATAAAGGAGAGTTCAAGCAACCAAAGCAGTTCATTCACATCCAACGTAAGTTACAAACTTTGGGCTTGTTGGGGTTTGTGGTGTCTGTTCAGCCCCTCCTTGTTTAACCTGAGTAACCTTTGTGTTGAGGTCAGAGTTGCTACAGTGGTCAGAAAGTGGGAGGGTGCGGAAATCCATTTATATCTGTGAATTCCAGTGTCTTCCAAGGTCTGGAAGAATTGAGGGTTACTGGTGAATGTGGAGGTTTTGCTGCTGGGTTTGTTTCTGGCTCTGTGCTGATGCTCTGTCCATCTGTCCAGAGCCTCATCCTGTCTCTTGGGCTTCCAGTATTCTTGATCCAGCCTCTCTTGTGGTTTTTTCCTTCCTAGTCCTGAGAAGGAATAACTGACCTCCTTGGCTGCCTTTGAATTGCTTATACTGATGTAGGGAGCAGGAGAGAGGTTGTCTTGCTCAGCTGTTAACTCCAAAGTTCTCTAAAAGTGCAGCTCAATAAACCAGAAGGATTTTTGTAATGGAATCAGCCTTTGTCCTGCTGCTCATAACAGAGTTCTAGCAGGGCAGGGCAGCTCTGCTGCCACTGGAGTTCAGGTTGTTCTGGGTAACAGCCACTTTTCTCTGAGTTTGGCTAAAAGTGGGGAATTCCATTTCAGCAGGGAGCTCTGAGTTTATTTTATAGATAAAACGAAGTATCCTGCATGAGCTTAGCATGTTATGTCTTACAAGATCTCATTAATCTAAACTTGTGGGCTCTGGATTAAATGTAACACTTGGTTGATGTCCTGTTGACAGGTGACACACTCTTACAGTTGAGTTGTTCCTTGGCACACAAATCGTGTTTGTCCTTGGCAGGATGTGGTTCAGGGGATTATTTGGTCACTTGGATTCCTCCCAGGAGTTACCTTTGTAGCAAAACCTTTGATTCAATTATTGCATCACTTCTCACCAACGTGGTGAAGTGTCCTGTTTTTCCATTTATTTACAAAATAGGAGATTTTGGAAATAATGTGCTCAGGGTCCTCTGTGATGCAATAGAGACCATAGAGGTGATGGGGAAAAATCTAAAAGGAATTGTTTCTCTCCTTAATAAAAGAAACAAACTTGGAAACAAGGCAGGCTGAATGAACTGAAACCAAGCTGCTGATTGAGGATTGTATTTTATTCTGTTCTTTGTTGGACACTGCCAGAAACACTGTGAATACTGTTAATAAACATGTCTAAAAATGTTAAGTAGATTATGCCAAAATTTTCTTTGTCTTGTTGAGACTCACAGGCTTTTTGGACAGAATTACAGAAGGTATTTGAGCTGAAGATAAATATCAGATACTGCTCCAAGATAATTTTTCCCACATATTCTGCATGGAGTAGGTGTGATCCAAGGCAGCTTTATGCTACATAAACTGCTTAGAAATTCTGTTTTAATGCTGAAAGCACAAATAGCAGCAATACCCACTTTGGCCAGGGAAGTTATATAAACTGATGTAAAATGCCAGGAGGGCACATACTGTAATTCATACTTACTGGTGGGTATTTCTGGCAAATCATGTTCTGCTGGGATTCTGGCAGCCTAAGATTTTGATATTTTTTACATTCTTTTATTTAGATCAGTGATTCCAAGCAGAGAAAAGTTAATTTCTTTGTAAAGCCTGGAATTCGTGAATAAGCAAGGTTCCAGGTATTAGCTGACCTCAGTAGCACCAACTCAGGTGATGTTGAGCTGAATGTAAAGAAAAAACCTTGAACTATTCTCATTATTCCAGCATGCTTAATAATTTTCCAAGAGTATTTGTAGCATCAATAACATGGAGATGCATTTTAAGTTATTGATAATTAGCAAAGAGATTAAGTTGGTACACTTGGATCTAGAATTAGAGCTAAGGGGATGGAAGACAACAAGTGTCCCTCACAGAAACAATTAAACAATGTTCATTAAGTGGGGAATGAACTCCAGTCATCCTTACAAGATGAACTTTTTGACAGAAAGTTTCTATTTCATTTTTTGGTTTGGTGACCCTCTGTATTTATCAGTTTGCTGCCTTGGCTCAGGCCTGCTTGCTGGTGTTGGCACAAGAGGGTGGTTTGCTGGGGAGGGAGGGCAGTGGAACCGCTTGTTCCAGTGCTAACTCGTGCCTGTGGCAGCTTCAAATGAGTGTGGAACCACAGCTTTAATTTAGTTAGCTCAATGAAATCAGTTAATTTAGTTAAGTTAAACCCAGTCCAGTGTAATTTCACTGACAAACAAATTGCATTTGTGTAAGTTGGTAAAAGCTCAGTTCCTAGGGGAGCTCAAGTAAACAGAAGCAAATCCCTCTGGCAGGTGCTGCTGGGAGTGGGTGGAGTGGCAGAGGATGGGAACTGGGATGTTGTGTTTGCAACAGCAATGAGCAAACCAGCAAATTCTGAGCGTTCCTGGAGGAAACTTGCCAGGTGGGATCTCAGGGATGTTGTGTTTGCAACAGCAATGAGCAAACCAGCAAATTCTGAGCGTTCCTGGAGGAAACTTGCCAGGTGGGATCTCAGGGATGTTGTGTTTGCAACAGCAATGAGCAAACCAGCAAATTCTGAGCATTCCTGGAGGAAACTTTCCAAGTGGGATCATGGGGATGTTGTATTTGCAACAGCAGCAAACCAGTGAGTTCTGGGCATTCCTGGAGGAAACTTTCCAAATGGGATCACGGGGATGTTGTGTTTGTAGCAGCAGCAGCAAACCAGCAAATTCTGAGCATTCCTGGAGGAAAGTTTCCAGGTGGGATCACTGGGACCTGTCCAACAGTGCCCTGTAGAAATGCAGACGTGCTGGAGGAGAAACACTGGATTCATCCTGAGTCAGGAGAATGTCCCAGGGTTTAGCAGGAGGTGTCCCTGTGGAATGGAACACGGAGCTGGTTCTCCAGCAGCTCCTGCAGGCCTCAGTGAGCAGCTCCCCCAGCTGCCATGNGCAGGTGGCCAGCAAGTTCTGGGCATTCCTGGAGGGAACTTTCCAGGTGGGATCACTGGGACCTGTCCAACAGTGCCCTGTAGAAATGCAGACGTGCTGGAGGAGAAACACTGGATTCATCCTGAGTCAGGAGAATGTCCCAGGGTTTAGCAGGAGGTGTCCCTGTGGAATGGAACACGGAGCTGGTTCTCCAGCAGCTCCTGCAGGCCTCAGTGAGCAGCTCCCCCAGCTGCCATGGCAGGGGCAGGAGCGAGGGAGTGATGGATGGTTCCATGCACAGCACATAAACACCTGGGTCTCGTGATGGCTTTGGAAGCCAGGGAGCTGCCGTGCTGCAGGCCAGCTGCAGGGTGAGAAATGGCTTTTTCTGGAACAATTTCAGTTCACTCAGTGCTTGGGGAAAGAAGAAAGCTGGTAATTATGGATGTTGCTGAAAGTGTGTATTGAGGAACAGTGGTAAATGAACATCAGGGGAGGAGGACACTTCCATGGGTGTCCCAGAGCTGCGAGAAGCCAGTTTGGGGTTGATTAACTGCAAAGGAGAAGATGTAGCCTTGCATTTCCTGAGGCTCTCACACCTCCCCAGGCTGCTGAGAGTTTGTGGCCATCCTGTGTGCACTGAAACAGGAGGAATGCAGGTATTGCTTCCATCCCTTCAGTGTCATTAACCTGCACCCCCCATGTAAACCCCCTCTGTTGGAAAGGGAGCCACACTGATAAATACAGGTCATGACCAATAGAACACTGCTGATAACAGAAAAGCATTGCTGGCAGGTATGAAAAGAGGGATATGTGACAGGGACTGCTGCTGTTCTCACAGGAATGATGGGGGTTTGTTCAACAAAATGAGACTGGATTTGTTTGATGTGTGGTGATCCTGGCAAGTACCTGTTGGGTGCCTTTTATCTTATCATCTTGAATTATTTATCAAAATACTGAGCAGAGAGAGGGAGGGATCCCCTGCTTCTGGCTGAGGTGAACCATGGGGTCCCTTCAGGTGCTGGCAGTAACCTCTTGGAGACCCATCACTAATACCCATAGTGTGTTCCTGTGGGTGACTGGTGGTTTTAGATGCTTCTTGATGGAATGGTTGGGCTTTTATTCTTTTCTTTTTCCTAGTCTTGTTGTCTCCTGGTTGCCTCTCCCTTGAGCCTGTCTGATTTTATTCTGGAAGGTGGATGGTTCAAGACCTTTTAGTGACTCTTTTTTTCCCGTTGTGGAAATGAAGAGAAGTTTACTGGCACTGCTCACGATTTACAGGGGAACAACATCCCATCCTCTCTGTCACAGATCCTCCTGCTCACTGATATTCTGGCTTGGAAAAACTGCCTGGAAACATTTTGTCCACAGGGGATTATTGAATTATCTACTGACAGGCAATAGGTTGACATCTTTCTGCTGTGAGACCAACATCTGCCTGAGGGCAAACAAGCAGTGCCTTTTGTGGGCTTGAATGGTTTTCAGTCCACACGTGAGCAGTGATCTACTGGAGAGGCAGATCTGATGGTGAAAGCTGCAGTTTAATAAACAGTTAATTATTGGAGAGCTCTTGGTCACATGCCCGGTGACAGTGTCTTAAATAAACTTGCCATGCAACTTGTATTACTGAATTAATATTGCCAGCAATTCTTGACACATAGTTACAGCCTGTTATTAATTTCTCCTCAAATAAATTGTTACAGTGTGTGGTAGGTCAGAGAGCTCTTGTGGCCAAGTGCTGCTGTCACAGTTGGTACAGGCAGGCAGTGTCTCCTCTGAGAGGCACCAGCTTGAGCTGAAGATGCTGAGGAGCTGCTTTTTAGCCCTTCCCAGCTGCATCTGGCTGAGTTTCTGTGCCTGACCAAATAAATAAATAAATACTGGTAGTGGTTTAGCTCATTTATTGCACTGGATTGCAGAGAGAGTGGTCTTGGGCAAGGCTGAGATGTGCAAAGGCACTGCTACCACCTGCCTGTGTGTGGGGGAGAAAATACTGGGATTTGCTTTAAAGATGTCATTTTGTGATTTTCTTTTGCTCCTGGTCTCCCAGGTTTTTATTTTAAGGTGCTCTCAAAGCACACAGAGGTTTTCAAATTAGCACTTGGTGTAGCCAGGAGTTAAGAGCACAGAGATAAGATAGTGCTGTTTGTCTGTTAGGAACAGAATATATTTCATCAGGCCTATTAACTGCTGTTATTCCAGTGCTGATTGAATTACTGGGAGTGTTGTACCTGGTGTGTCACCTCTTCAGGGTTTTATTAGGTGTACAATTAATGCTTCTATTAACAGTTCTTACTGTCATATGCAATTTGCTCATACTTGTAAAATTTCATTTCTGCTGTATTACCTTGAATGAGAACTTCCTTCTGCTTTTAGTAGGACCAGGAACTTTGTCAAGTATGGAAACTAATTAGCACAATTAGCAATAAAGACATGAGCTTTGCTGTGAAATTGAGAACTGACTGTTGGGAGAGTCTGAAGGAATTGTCAGGCTCTACATCCACAGCTGAAGTGGTTTTGGAGAAGAAATAATTCCTACAGCATTGGTCTAGGATTTTTACAGTTACATAAAACAAGAAGAAGTTTAGTCTATGAAATGCTTTAACACTTCAGGTTTGGTGTACTGTTTAAAAATGGGCAGCTGAAATGATATTGGAACTTCAGTGTGAATGCTTTTTTCCCAAGTCTGGAATTTGATTGAAAATTATCTTAGTTCTTAATAATCTTACCACGATATTCTGGAGGAGCTGTATTCTATCAGCATTAAGAAGCATCTTTGCTCCTTTTTGCAAAGATATTTTAAAATTTCTATGCCTAACACCCCTTCAAGTCACTTAAAATGAAACTTCTTGGATTCCTTTCGTACTGGAAGTTGGAGACAAGCAACTTCTAACTGCTGTGTGTTACATGGGGAAACTTTTTAGCATAAAAAAGATGTTCTGGCAGAGAAGTGCTGCTCTGGAATTTCGTCAGTCATTTTTGATTTCTGATTGCAGATGTGTGTTCAGAATGTGTTACTTACCCAACATTTCAATTTCTTGTGTTCCAGCCTTTAATCTGGACAATGAGCAGCCAGATTATGATATGGACTCTGAGGATGAGACCCTCCTGAACAGGCTGAACAGGAAGATGGAAATCAAGCCACTGCAGTTTGAAATAATGGTTGACAGACTCGAAAAAGCCAGTTCTAGTCAGGTATGGTGTGAAGAAATCACTGAGGGGGGTGGTTCTGGGTGGGTGCTTGGTTTTATTTCCTGCTACCAGCAGAAGTGTTGGTGTGAGTCTGCAGTTGTACAGAAATCACGTTGCTGTGTCTTGTTTCAATCTTGGTCACTTCAGATAAAAGGTGGGGAAGGAGCTTTTGGGGTTGAAGGAGTTGGTTTTAAATTTTAATTCCTGACCACAGTGTGCTAGAGAGGGACAATTTACAACTTGTTGTACCACTGTTGGTATGGAACAAGCTTGTGGTGATCAGTAGGTGTAGAAATGGTTGTAAATACATGAGAAACCAAATTTTGTTACACTTCTTTCTGCTGGGCATTGACTTTGGTTGATTTTTGAGGGTTGGAAGCACAGACAGTGAATTAACCATGTCCCAATGTTAAATCAGATCCTCAGGTGTTCCAGGACGGCAGTGTCTGAAAATACAACTCCAAAACTACATCTGAGGGGTCAGTTTGTGCAAGTGAGGTTTGAAACAGGTGGAATTCTTTCCCAGGGAGATGAGGCTTTGTGGGAGTGAAAAATCCATTGTGAGATCCATGCCTCTGCCTCAGTTCCTTAACCTGATTTAATTCAGTTAAAAGGCCGAAATATTGGATTCTCTCCATCTTAGAGCAGCTTCAGAAAGGCAGAGCTTTCTTATTATGCTAAGAAAATGGGAATGAAGGGAAAAAATAGGGAATACATTGGATGATACTTGTTGAACATGGATTTGTTAGAGCTTTGATAAAGACGCCCTGTTGAGGCTTTCAGTTCAAGCCATTCTGGTGATCACTTTTCATGATTAATATTCATCCTTCTTACACTGGTTTTATCTTTCATTGCTGGAGTAATAAAGTTAAATTTAAGATTTGAAGATGCTTTTCAGAAATAAAGTGTTGTAAGAATGTAGGTTTGTTTTTTTTTTTTTCCTGTGGTTAAAAGCAACTCTTGCAGGTTATTGGAGCCTGGGAAGGGAAGTGGCTGGTGGGGTTTGAGTGCTCTCAGGTGCCACCTGGGGCAATCCTCTCAATTCCCAGTTTGCATGCCTTATCCCTGGAATATGAAAGGATGCTGCTGGGAATGCCTTCTCTGCCAAGGAGGGGTTCCAGGCATTCCTCCTGGGCATCCTGATAGCCTGATTTAAGCAGGGAATACAAGGACTCTGCCTCTGCAAGCAAACACGAGCACACAGGGTCAGCTTAACTTTCCCAACTGTGCACTCAAGGCTGACTTGATTAATTTCTTTTAAGAAATCTGTTACAAACAAAACTGAAATGGTTTACAAGCAGTATTTTTTCCTTTCTTTTAAAAACAGTTCAATGCTTTTTTAATTCTACCACAGATTGCAGAGGTTTTATTCTGCTCTGGCTGGAATTAACACTTCCAGAGTAGCCATGGTTACACTCAGGATTTCCTTATTTTCCAAAATGTGCTGTTTCCTTTTTTTGCTTCTCCTAACGTAGGGACAAGATTTAATTTTGGCACGTTGCAAAAGTGCAAATTAAGTTGTTCAGTTGATTTTTTTTCAAGTTATTGGGAAGATGAAGTGCTTCCTGACTTCCTTCTAAGTAATACTAGAAATACTATTTTCTTTTTATTTAATGAATGGGCTGAAGATGAAATGAGCCTGTTAAACTAATGTACTACTTAGTGATACTTTTGCATTTATTTAGAGTCTGATTTCCATATAAAAAGCTGAACATAGATTGAATTTTTATCTTTAAATTACCTGTGTAGAACTAGCACCTGCTGAAATAACTAAGCAAACAACTGAGCTTTGTGTCTGCGGGCTGGAATAAACAAGGATGGGCATTGCCCTTTTCTGTCACAGAGTAAACATTTTGGGAGGAGAGAGTTAAGAAGTAAATTCACTTCTAGGGTAATGAATATTCAGCTGCAAAGAATTACATATTAATAAGGGTTAACCAATAAGAAACATTTTTGGGGGTGGAAAAATAGTCAAATTAAAGTGATTCCCAAATCATGATCTGCAGACTGTAGTAAGTTCTTTCTATCCTGTGCTTGTAGTTGTTTCAAACAGTGTTTTCCTTCATGAAAGATTCATGGAGTTCTAGACTACTGGATGAAAGAGATGCTGCTGCTGGTTCAGAAAAATTGGGAGCTCTAACTTAGGAAGAAAACTGGTGGCTTCAATTTCCATCAATGATTTTTCATCCCTTTGCTCTGGTGCTGGAAAACGATGACGTTTATCCAGAAAATGCACGATTGGTGTGAGTGTGTGGTGACTTTCCCTGCACCCCCATCCCAACTGCACCTTTTCCCTGTTCCCCTGCAGCTTGTAACCCTTCAGGAAGCGAAACTGCTGCTAAATGAGGATGACTACCTGATCAAGGCTGTCTATGACTACTGGGTGAGGAAGCGCAAGAACTGCCGGGGGCCCTCGCTCATCCCCCAGATCAAGCAGGAGAAGAGGGATGGCTCCACCAACAACGACCCCTACGTGGCCTTCCGCAGGAGAACTGAGAAGATGCAGACCAGAAAGGTGACTTGGCAGACTCTGCTGCTTGAAATTTGACATTTCTCCCTTGGTAGGAAGCATTTGGATCCCTGTCCAGCATCTTGCAGGGGATGATTTACAGTCCATCCATTTTTTGAACTGAAGCTCAGAGCAATGCCTGGCACACAAACAACCTGCTGAGTTGGAAGCTTCCCTTTCTGTGACAAAAGGGGAAACAATTTCCCAGTTTTTGTGTTTGTAGCATGGAATGATTTGAAGGAAATCTGTAATCACCCAGCATTTTGCTTTGGGCATGTGTACAGCTTTACTGTGTGTGAAATCCAGGTGGGGAAGGTGTTGTAGGCTTGAATTCCTCGTTCTGACAAACTTCCACTGGCTTGCTCTGGAATCTGAGCAAAACCTGGGGGAAAATGGCTGAAAAGTTCTTCTCAGTTTACTCCCAAAACTGGGTTGTTTTGCTTTTTGTGGCTTTGTTTGGCAAGTAGGATCTGCTTTAGGAAAAGCTGCTTTGGAGTGTCCTCATGAGCCTCATTTGCAGCAGCATTATGTAACTTTATTTTTGCAGTTTGTGCCTCATGGCTTTTGCTTTTGACTGAAGATTTGTTTCATCTCTCAACAGAACCGAAAGAACGATGAAGCATCTTATGAGAAGATGTTGAAATTAAGGAGGGAGTTTAGCAGAGCCATAACAATTTTGGAGATGATTAAGAGGAGAGAGAAAACAAAACGGGAGCTGTTGCATTTAACGTTGGAAGTTGTGGAGAAAAGGTAAAATTCCAGATTGTGAAAACCAAGGGTTTAAATTTTCATTAAATGGCTTTGAAAGCATCTCTTAAAATTTATTTATTATAGCACCAGGAATTTCAGAAGCTAAAAGAGAAGGGGTTTGTGTAGACAATTGGAAGACACTGGTTTGTGTCTTTCAGACATTTCCCAGTGGAAATGCAGCACTTTTATAGTTTTAATCCTGTTTTTTTTTCAGGTACCATTTGGGTGATTATGGAGGTGAAATCCTCAATGAAGTGAAGCTCAATAGACCCGAAAAAGAGATGGGCACAACTCCATCCTCTCTCCACAATGGGAACCACCACAAAGTTCAAGAATGTAAAGTTAAGGTAAGATTTTTTTTTTTTTCCTGCTGTGAGTCTCTTGTTCCTGGGATCATCATTCCTTTGGGATCATCATTCCTTTGGATATATTTCGAATTCAAGCATGTCTCTGAAGAAATAACCTGAAATATTAGGAGTTGAAATGCTTGGGGGTGAGGCTGAGAGTTGAAGACCTCTGGAAATTTGTATTTAGCACCTGCGACACCTAGTGGTCCCAGAATTCCATACAAACCTTGGATGCCTGGTTCTCCAGGAATTTTGGCATTGCTCGTGTTTCTCCTCTGGTTCCCAAGCTGAGCTCCATTACTGGAGTTACTTTCAGTCAGGCTGTTATTGATGGGTGTTAATTCAGGGTAAATTGAAACACTTTTTAAAACTGCACTGGCTTCTCCTTCAAATGGAGAATTTTGCAAGTGAAATAATCTTTTCAAATGGGAGCTTTGAGGTTTAATAACATTTGTGTTCAAGTGGACAGTTCAATATCGATGGAGTTGCTCACTGCAGAGGGTTTATGTGAGAAAAATCTTCAATAGCCAGCCCAAATACCATCACATCTGTTCAAAAGTGTCAGCTCTGTGAGAAACAGGAAACAAATTAAATTGTTCCTTTTGAACATGTCTGAGCAGTTCAGAAAATTGAAAGTGCCGTGGAAAAATGAGATCTCAGAAAATAATTGGAAGAGGAATTGCAATTACAACATACTGAGTGCAGTGCAGAGCGAGGAGCCTCTTAGGCAGTGATATGGCTTGAGAGCTGTGTTTATTAATAAATACCTGTAAAAACAATCAGAGGCACAGTTCTGGGGTTGGATGTGTTCAGTAAATTTTGCATGATGTGTCTCAAACATCTGCAGAGCCTTTGGAAGACAAGCAGTCATGTCTCAAAGTAATGAAGTGTTCTCTTCTCGTGCCTTAGTTTTTAGAATTGTCTGTTTGTTCCTCCCAAGCAGCATCCTCACCACTCCTCTCTGAAGGAGGAGGTGTCCGATGTTGTCCGGCAGAAGAAGAAGTACCTGAAGAAGCCCAAACTGGAGTGTGTGGTGACCCCCCAGCCCCTGGCTGAGCCCTTGCCTGTGCTCAGCAAGAGCGATATCAAACAGTACGACTTCCACAGCTCCGATGAGGACGAGTTCCCACAGGTAACCACCAAAATCTCAGTGTACAGAAGGCAGAAATTTCTTCTGGGCCAGGCTGGCTTGTCCCGGCTCTGAATGGATTTAAAAGCTCCTTGTATAAACTGAGTTTTCCTTCCAGGCTGTGCTTTGATATGTAAAAGTGTCACTTCATGTTATATAAACATAAACTTTCATAATAAATATAATTAGAGGTGGCAGTTGAGACAATGACGTTGTTTTCTGGTCTAGGTACCCTCACCAGTGTCAGAAGCAGAAGAAGAAAATGATCCTGATGGACCTTGTGCTTTCAGGAGAAGAGCAGGATGCCAGTATTACGCTGTAAGGCCGTGCTCTGGGGTTTAGTGGTGGTTTCTTTCAGTTTAGGTTGGCATAGTGCTAATGTTGGAGTTCTTCTGTTCCCACTCTGTGCACCAAAGCTTTGATGCTTTGAGTCCAAAGACAATTGTAAGAGCATCCCCTTTTCTGCTTGGCTCCGAAGGGTCCAAGCTGAGGCTTCCCTCTTATTTAGAATTTATCCTTCTTTATTTTTTCCCTAAGCTTGTGAGTTAATTCCTTTGTCAAAAGATGTTGAGATGACTGAAAACTTTTATTTTCTCCTACTTTTCCCTTGCTGGTAGAAGCAGAGTATTTAACAGCCTCAATGTTAGTCTTGGAGTTTATTTTTTAACTACTGAAGCCATTGGAGTTTTGATTAATTCTGCATAAACCCCATGTTCTGTCCTGGAGCCTGTGCATGATAACAGCAGTGCCCCAATCAAAGCACCCTGTGAGTGAGATAAAATTGCCTTTTCTTTCTCCCCAGCCTCGTTTGGACCAAACGAATCCTTCGTACGAAAGCCCAGAATTGGCAGAATTGGACAAACTGAGGTTCAGGCATTGCCTTACAACCCTCACGATCCCAAGGAGATGTATAGGATTTGCAAGGAGGCGGATTGGCAGGGGTGGAAGGTACAGCTGGGTTATTTTTACTCTTCATTCTGCCTTCAAAGGATAAAAGTATGAAACAGAGCTAATGAAACTCATGATTTTCCTCCTCCTCTTTAATCAGGGTTATTATGGACCGAATATCCACAGAACACGATCCTGTCCTGAGGCAGATTGACCCCGAAATGCTGAACAGTTTTTCAAGCTCTTCCCAGACTTTAGACTTTTCTTCTAATTTTTCACGGACCAATGCTTCCAATAAACATTGTGAAAACAGACTGTCCCTTCCTGAAATCCTAAGCAATATCAGATCATGTCGACTGCAGTGTTTTCAGCCCAGGCTACTCAATCTCCAGGACAGTGATAGTGAAGAATGTACCTCAAGGAAAGCAGGGCAGACTGTGAATAATAAAAGAGTCTCTGCAGCATCTGTAGCTTTATTGAACACCAGCAAGAATGGCATATCAGGTAGGCAAGGATTTGGCTGCTTCTGGGGTTGAAAATACTGAATTTTGGTGGGTTTTGCTTGTGGCTGGACTGATAAGATCTTCTAACCACAGATACAGCCTGACTATTTTATCTTTCTAAAACAAACTTGCCACAAACAGTGCTCTTCTTCTTCCTGCTTTGCTTCCATTAGAATTGCAAGTGCTGGATTCAAACATTATTCAAAGCAGGGATTCTGCTCATATTAAGAATTGCTTAGGTCTAATTGAGTCTTAATGGCACTAATTGGTCTAACCTTGTTTAAGGGTAGAAGAATGTTCATTGTGAATGCAAAACAAAGCTGGTGGTTTCTTGGGGAGGGTGGGTGTGGCTCATTTTTGTTGTCAGTTTTCATTTTTGACTCCAAAAAATGTAAGGAAGTTCTTAAGTGTTCTGAGCAGGCGTGAAAAGGTTCGAAAAGGGTAAAAATGTTGATAGTGGAAGCATCCAGTGATGAAAAAATTGCTTTGAGCTTAAATTGAGCAGTGTTTGCATCACTTGCTTCATGAGCTAGAGTTGTAATGGCTCCAGTTTTAACACTGTCACTTCTTTATAATCAGGAAAGAATCATAATGATATGATAGTCCAAAAATCTGAAAAATTTGAGCTGCAGCAAATGAGATCTCCAACAGCAACACCTGAGTATATCCCATCTCCATCCTGTGTTGTAAACCAGGATAATTAAATCATAGAATTGGCTCTGAATTCCATCATTTCTGTGGTTGTGGGATGTTCCATCTCTCTCAAAGCTGCAGGAATGGGTGTTTAATCTGCAGTGACGTATCTCTGCAATTCCTGTGTGCTATCAAATGTCTTGTTCTGACAGAGGCACAGGATATTTATTCCAGCCCAATACTTCCACAGCTTCTCAGTGTGGTCACTGTAACCTCCAGATTGTTCTCTCCCATGAAAAGATTGGCACAGGAGCATTTTCCTGCTGCATGAAAAGACCAGATAGAATGTACTCTGTGTTTTATACCATTACTTTTTGGAAGAACTTGAAGGCCTGGAGAATCACAGCTGTGGCAGAAAGGGGCAGTTCAGTGTGATGGGATTATTGATAAACACCAAGAGCTGTTAAAGAAATAGCTGAAAAATGAATAAAACCAAATCTGATGGATCTAAGCCACTTTTTGGAGGAATAGTAACAAACTTGTGGTATAATTTTAGAAATCATCTGAGGAATACATTCAAATTAAATGGAAATCCCTCAGCAGTTGAAGTACATTATGCATGAAATTTATGGCTGGGGAGGACCTTTTTTGTCAGAGATTTAAATTACAAACCAGATCCTGCAATTCTGGAACAGGATCAGACACAATAGACAACAGAATTGTTCCCCAAATAACTGCACCAGCAAGAGGCTCTGCTCTTGGGTTTTCTCACTGGCAGATAGGGAATACATCTGAAAAGGGCTGCTCAGAGGCTGGTTGTGCATTAAATGAACACAGGCACTGTCACTGCATTGATTGAAATCATTCTCTTTGGGAAGTAATTGTTGAAATCAGTTGATCTAACAGCTGGTTTGATATTCCCTCCAGAGGAAACAGGGACAGTACTTAAATTGATTATTTTTTAAATTAGTTTATTTTAGGAGTTGGGAGTTGCTTTGATTTTTGGTGCACAAGAATATTTAGAATTACCTCTGGTTTATATTTTTCCCTGTATTAGTGAAGCAACTCTGGTATTTCCTCAAAATTATTGTACAAACAATTTTTTTTTTTAAATATGAATAGATTTTTCTTCAAAATACCTAATGAGTACTTAAATTGATTATTTTTTAATTATTTTATTTTATAGAGGACTTGGGAATTGCTTTGATTTTTGGTGCACAAGAATATTTAGAATTACCTCTGTGTTCTATTTTTCCCTGTATTGGTAAAGCAACTCCACTGTTTCCTCAAAATTACTGTACAAAAAGAATGTTGTTTTTAAAAATATGTGACTAGTGCATGAATGAAGAACCAGTTTTTGGAGCTAAATTACTCTCTTGCTCATATTGTAAGCACTGCAAATGAGAAAAACGTGTCCCTAGAGAGAGCACAACTGCACATGATGCTATTCCCAGCTGAAGGATTTTGTTTATGGACCAAACTTTGACTTTTTAGAGGTATTTTTTTCCCCAGCCTTAAATCCCACATAGGAGTAATTAATGCAGTGCCAATTTGGGGGCAGCCTGCAAGATGATCTTTGATGAAAGCCTTCAAGTCCTGAGAGAAGTGACACCATAATGCAAACCTTGCCAGGGGGAGAGGAGCCTGCAAGTGAAAGCTGAAGTGACTTTTTTACCCTCTTGAGGTGCAGCTTTTCAGCCCTCTGATAAAATAAAAAATAAAACCCCCCTGAAGCTGCAGAGCTTTTAACCCTGACCTCAGAGGCTGCCTTGGGATGCAGTGAAAGTTTGCTCTTTTTTTCTCTAGGAGCCTCCAAGTGATAGATTTGGCAGAAGTAAATGATGTTTAATGTGTTAATGAACATTTTGTGGTTTATAACCAGGTGAACAGCTGAGCTCAGCCTGGCCACTGAATAAATTCCTGAAATTCAGGCATATAAAGGCACAGTGAGGGAATACTGAATTCTGGAGTTACCTTCCCTGTGTCCTGTAACAGAGTATTCCCTGATTTTGTGGGTCTGTGACAAACTGGGAAGGAAGGGAAATTGAGAACATGAAATCTAACCTTGTTCTTAAACAGCTTTCTATAAAACAAAACACATTTTCTGGGATTTGTTACCTCAGAACTTAAAAATAGCAATGTGTGTAATATTCCATCATGCTGTTCTTGGCCCTGGTGCCTTGAGCGGTGCTGTGTGTTTTGTGAGGGAGGGTGGCAGGTTGAGCTGACTTAACTTGGAATTAACTTCTAGGTAAGAATCTGCAAGAGGAACAAAGTAAATGCAAAATAAACTTAGGTTGGAATGTTAATATTGCCCGAGTTTAAAAGGAGTAACTTCGAAGTAATTGGACTTTTAAGTGCTCTCCTAACATGGTTGAAACCTGGTTTTAAAATGTAGCAGTAAAGAAGTTTCAGTACTAATTTCTAAGCAAAAAGAAACTAAATTACTAAGTCCTAATTCTGTGTCTTTTTCCACAATGGAATTTCAGGACAACCCCAAGTACTAAAAGTGGTAAAGGGAAGAGCCAAACCCTGAAAGATGGATCTCTGGGTGTTTTAATGTTGGCTCAGTGGCTCTTGGTAGGAGGATATTCCTGCAGAATCCGGGGGTTTGAGGAGCAGCACAGCTTCAGTCTTGGGAAAACAGAGTTGATGATAAAGTGTTGAAATGTATTTGTGGGAATCTCTGAAAAGTGAATTCTCTCTTTCCTTGCTCCCAAGAGAAGTCAGTCCTTGGGTTACCTGCACCCAACTCGGGTTTTAGCATGAAACCCCTGTCAGTGTTTCCAGTTTACCAAGTTCTCCAGGGGGAGAATATTAAAACCAGCTTTTCTGAGTTCATTCCCTTCATGTGTTGGGCCTGTGAGATTACTGGGGTGGCATTAACCTGGTTCTCAAAAATAACCTTCTTGTGGCACCCCTAAACTCTTACTCCATTTAAACAATAACTGGCAGAGAAAATCTCCCATGCCAGAGGTGTGCTTCCCTCAGAGTCCATTCTGGTGTTGGAGAAAGGGACAGGAAAGGGACTGTAGGAACAGGAATTGTCCAGGAATCAGCTCCCAGTGTTCAGTGGGAGAGAAGACACCCAGCTCAGCCCAGGGTACTTCAACCTCAGCTCTGAATTTTAGGCTGTGCAGCTTTTCTGAAAGCCAGGAAAGTCATTTCTCTTCAGCTTTTGCCTAAAGCTACCAGAGAGAAAACCACCAAAGACACAAACTGCTTAAAAGCAAGGAAAAGCTCTGAATTCTTTTGTTACAAACTGATTCATTGGAAGAACACAACAAACAACCACAGCTTGACCTCTCCTTTACATAAGATGTGAAGATTTTGGGTGCATGTGACGTGATTTCTCTTGTGTTCACCCACTCGTTACCCACCTTAGCCACGCTCTTGCCTAACTGTGGCTCCTTTCTTTTCCTGTAGTCACAGGGGGGATCACAGAGGAGCAGTTCCAGACACACCAACAGCAGTTGGTGCAGATGCAGAGGCAGCAGCTGGCCCAGCTGCAGCAGAAGCAGCAATCTCAGCATTCCTCCCAACAGACCCATCCGAAAGCACAGGTACTGCTCCCACCCTGCCACGTCCTCACACTTCCTTTTGTTTGCAGGGCTGCTCATCTCTTACCCCATGGGGCACCCTAGAAAATGTGGGATATTTTAGAGGGAGTGTAAAACTCTTTGCTCAGGGGTTTTTTAACAAGTTGGCTGCATTTTACAAGTTGAGTGAGAGATTTCGTAGCTGAATGTGTTCCCTGCATCCACAGAGTTATCAGTGTGAAAATGTCAGTGTGTGCTCTCAACTCTTCCTATTTTCCCTGGTTTTGTCTTCCTGTCTGTGAGTGCTCTGAAGAGACTTTATTAAAATTACCTTCTGAGGTAACGTGTTCTGTTACGAACAGATGTTCAGTGAGCACTAAAAACTGGTACCTCTGAGAGGAAAAAGGGAACTTTGTATATTTCCATATTCTGCCTCCTAAAAGAATCCCATTTTTCCTCTGGAATCCCTTGCAAGGGAAGAATATTTTTTCCATTGCACTTAGTTTTCTGTTAGTTTCTTCCCATTAAAACATAAAAGCTGTTGCTGTTGTCTGTTACTAGGAAAATGTATATTATTTTGAGCATTTTATATCTAATTGATTGTGCTGTTTGTCCCTTCCCCTGTGTGTTTTTTTACTTCAATTAATCAGAGGTTCTGTGTTGGCAGAGACTGATGACATTTTTTGTAAGTGTAAAGACACGATGCCAAAATATTTAAACAAAACAATTGAAGTTTGGATCTTTAAAACACTTCAAGCTTCTGTGCAAAGTCATTTTCTTAGTTAATATAAATTGAAATTGCAGAATTCATGTTCTTTCCAGTAAGAATGGTGAGTCTTTCCAGTAGAAACTGGACTAACAGTGGGATTCCAGAATGTGCTGGGCAGTTATTCTGTGGTACAGGTCACTCCCTGGGAATGGATGTACCACCAATAATGAACATCCCTGAGATCTGCAGGCAGAGCAGAGAAGGAGGTTTAAGACATGGTTGTTTTCTTAGAGGAAACTTCTCCAAACATAGGGAATTCTGGGTGGTTTGGGTTGGAAGGGGCCTTAAAGCCCATCCAGTCCCACCCCTGGGACACCTTCCACTATCCCAGGCTGCTCCAAGCCCTTCCAGCCTGGCCTTGGACACTTCCAGGGATCCAGGGGCAGCCACAGCTTCTCTGGGAATTCCAGCCCAGCCCCTCCCCACCCTTCCAGCCAGGAATTCCTTCCCAGTATCCCATCCATCCCTGCCCTCTGGCACTGGGAAGCCATTCCCTGTGTCCTGTCCCTCCATCCCTTGTCCCCAGTCCCTCTCCAGCTCTCCTGGAGCCCCTTTAAGCACTGGAAGGAGCTCCAAGGTCTCCCCAGAACCTTTCTCTCTCCAAGCTGAGTAACACAAAAGTGATTTGTTATGCTGAGAGCAGCACTGGCCATGGCCTGGCTGCATTGGGCAGCACTTGTTTAACACTCATTTGGACACAGATTTCCAGCTTTTCATCAGCCTGGTGCCACAGAAACATTCAGTGTTGTGGTTCATTAAGTCACATGCAGAAGCTGTGGTTATTTTTGTGCTTTACTTGTGCACTGTGCCCATCCTCAGGTATATTTCATTTTGTACTTGGATAATTCTGAGAACCATCTTTTTCTCTTCCTGCAGGGCTCCAGCACCTCTGACTGCATGTCCAAAACCCTGGATTCAGCCAGTGCCCACTTTGCTGCCTCTGCAGTGGTCAGTGCCCCTGCCCCCGGGCGCAGCGAGGGAACCAAGGAGCAGAACACCAGCCACAACAATATCAATGGTGTTGTCCAGCCTTCAGGTGAGGGGCCCTTAAAAATCCTGCTCTGGAATGAGAGTATCAGCTGGTCTTATTTATCAACTGATATTTTTGCTGATTTCTAAAGTATTAATAAACAACAACAACAAAAAGAAATATATTAGTTGGGATAGTTTTAAATATTGTTCTCTAAAGTGCTTTGGAGCAATGGTTTGAATCATGGAATATCCTGAGTTGGAAGGGACCTACAAGGATCATCAAAGTCCAACTTTTTCCCTATACAGGACAGCCCCAAGAATCCACCCTGTGCCTGAGAGCCCTGTCCAATACATGTTGTTAAAATGGATATAAAACTGCCGAGTGCTCTTTACCTTGGAAGAGCACTGTTTGCTTTTCCTTTGGTAGTCTTTATGCTCTAATCATCTGTTCTGATCAAAAGTCTAAATGACAGCATTTTAAACCAGTGTGAGTGTGCAATGAAAGAAATCAACTGCTTCAAACATTAAGTACTTAGAGAAGGAAATGGAAAAGTTGATTCATTATTTGGTTGTTAGCTCACTTGTGTGTTCAGCCAAAAACGTACTAACCAACCTTTACTGGCAGTTCTTCTGACATCACTGTGAGCCTCAGGTTTCACTGCATTTCGGATTTGTCCCAAAAAGTGCAGCCTTTGGCATTCAGTGCCCCCTCCCAGCCCTCCTCCTGTGGTGCTGCTTGTGCTGGTGTCGTCCCCACGATGCCAAGAGGCAAATGGGATTTGGGCTGCCAAGACAAAGAAGAGGCTTTTAAAGTAATTTGTTGTTTTAGCAGCTAATGATGTGATTAGTTTTATAGACCTTCTGCCAGGCTGGGTTAATGATAATATGAAATGAATAGAGGGAGAAAAACCACGACTGAATAAAATCAATAAACTGGAGCGGTTCCAGGATAGAGAGAGAGAGAGAGATCTGTGTGCCATTGTCTGAGTTCATATCCAAGAGGGCAGAGCTGGGAGGGTGGAAGATCAGGCACATGGGAGTGTGCCATGCTGCCACTTGGGAATTTCTCCACCTTGTGAATCTGTAAAATACGGACATTAATGCCACACACACTCAAAGGATTAGCCTTGAGCTTAATCTTTGGCTTTTCATCTAAAAAAGGTCACATTTTTAACACCCACCGTTTCTTCTGTTTAACAGGAACCTCCAGAACTTTGTACTCCACCAACATGGCTTTATCCTCCAGCCCAGGGATCTCCACCGTACAGCTCGTAAGGACAGTTGGCCACAGCACCACGAACCACTTAATCCCAGCCTTGTGCACGAGCAGCCCTCAGCCTCTCCCCATGAACAATTCCTGCCTGCCGAGCGCGGTGCACCTCAACAACGTCAGCGTTGTGTCTCCAGTCAATGTTCATATCAATACACGGACTTCAGCGCCCTCGCCAACAGCCTTAAAACTTGCCACAGTTGCTGCCAGCATGGACAGAGTGCCAAAGGTAACTCCCAGCAGTGCCATCAGCAGTATAGCAAGGTGAGTGACACGGGGCTGCGGCAGCTCCCGCTTGGGGTTGGAATCACTCAGTCCTTTGGGTTGGAATCGCCAAAATCTGAGTCCAATCTGTGACCCAGCCTGACCTCGTCAGAGCAGAGCACTGAGTGCCACCTCAGCAGTGACTCCCCCACCTCTCTGGGCAGTTCCAGTGCTTGACAAAACCCTTTCCATGAAGAAATTCCTCCTATGTCCCACCCAAACCCCCCCTGGTGCAGCTTCAGGCTGTCCCCTCTCCGTTGTCATGCCCAGCTCTGCACTAGAGCGAATCTGTTCCACCTCTAAGAGGTTTCTCAGCACCTTCAGCCTCCCAGAGCACCCTCAGCACCTTCAGCATGGCCATGGTAAACCACAAGAGCTCATTTTGCACATGAACCCCTCAAATAATGTGCACTGCCTTTAGGCACCAGTAGTTTGGGTCAGCTTCTACTCTGTTTGAATTTTAGCCATTTCATTTGTCCCTTCTCATGCAGCACTTTCAAGGAGATTCTGTCAAACTCTCCTCATGTTGCCTCTAAATCATTGTGTACCCATTTTGTAAGGTACAGGCTGGCACATGTATTTTTATATTTACATGTGGATACATGTATTAAATATTTATCTAAAACACAAACCAGAAAAGTGACAACCTGCATCTTACATATCAAATCATAATTCATAATTGTTTAGGTTGGAAGACCTAAGATCTTTAAGACCTTTAAGATCATCAAGTCTACCTTTAAGATATTTATTCATTGAACAGCACTGTTATTTCAGGATACTTGGATGATGTTTCATAGGAGCTTTGCAGCTGGCACATTTTTCTGAGAATGGCAATATTTGGGCTTTGTTTGAAGTCTCTGCTGGATTATTTGATATTCAAAAAACAAAGTCATGTTTGTGAACTGGAAGAGTGAAAAATGGGTTTTAGTAAATGAGTAAAAAATTAGTGCTAAAGCTGAATGGGGGGGGATTACAACAACACTTGGTGCATTAACAGAGTAACTGATACTGAGTTATCATATCTTTGTTCCTTCAGGGCAGCTTTTAGTGATTTTATCATAATTTAGGCTGGGAAAGGACAGTTAAATGCAGTAATTTTGCACTGTGGAAATGAACAGTTAAATGCAGTAATTTTGCACTGTGGATTAACAGCAGTTGTTGAATGCCCAAATTTACTTTAAATAATACTTGCAGTGTGTTATTAAGATTCCTCCCTGATCCAGGTAACATCTGTGTGAAAACATGACAGAAATCACTAAAGCTGTGTGAGGAAATGGTTGTAACTGTGGGATGTCCTTCCCTTGCAGAGAGAACCACGAACCAGAGCGCCTGGGCTTGAACGGCATCGCAGAGACCACAGTGGCCATGGAAGTGACATAACCTCCAAGCAGAGTCCCCAGCTGTGCTCATGGTGTGCTCCTTCCTGCTCCAGCTGAATGCAAACACAGCACTCTGTGGCTCCCAGAGAACTCCCACAGACCTGAATGGACTCCAATTATATCGTGTATTAAGTCGATATATAATGTAAATTTTGTAAAATCGGGAAAATCACTACCTTGTAAAATAGTTTTATTTGTATCATCAATATTATTTCTGTTACTTGAATAGTAGATATTCATCATCATGCTTTTGCACTTGAATTTGCAACTGAATGGATTAAAAAAATAATTCTTTAATGGGATCATGAGCATGACATGGGATCCTGCATCACTTGTTTAAACTATTTATTTTGTCATGTTTACATTTTGTATCTTGTACAAATAAATGCAACTTTGTGTCTAAAAAAAAAAAGTTAAAGATTCATAGCTAGGAAACAAAATTCTTGTAATTTTTTTCTAAAGGAAATGTAAAGTTTTCACTTGGTTCATTTTGTTTCACAATTTGACTAGATGGACTTTTTGGTAAATACTTTAGTGGCATTTCACTGTCAAATATGAAGTTCAAGGCAAAATAGTATTTTCTATTACTGTGCAGGGGAAAGGGATGGATCGATACATGCAAATTTAACGTAGTAACTCACTTTTCCATATATTTTGAATGTATATTTCTATTTATAATACCAGTTTATAAAAAAGAATTACACAGGAGAGGGAAAAAAATAAAATAAACTGACTAGGAAAATTATGCATCTGGCACATCTCCGAGTGTGCAGATCAGAGAAAACGTTCACCTCGATGCCATTTTATCCGAAGACTGCGTATTTTAACCGGCTTTCCAAGTGTACCACACCACATAAAGGATATTTTACCAGGTATGTATTGCATTCTATATCATTGCAATAATTCATTATTGGATGTCTAGCTATCGAGCCATCCCAGGTGGTGGGGGTGGGGGAGGGGAG
>VZTH01001999.1:0-13520 GCA_013397815.1 Aleadryas rufinucha
AGGGACCAGAGGGGTATAAAGGGACCAGAGAGAAGGGCAGAGTGGTCTTTCTGCCTCAGAGTAGCTGTTGCTTGGAGCCTGGTGCTGTGGTCTTCGGCCTTTATGTCTTTCAAGAGATTTGGTAAATTCTTTCTATTGGCTTCAGACTAGCTGAAGTCAGCCCAGCACTGTGGATCCCTGCCCTGGGTTTTATAGCCGTGCAGGCTATAAGCGCCTCTGATCTCTGTGTTCCCAGTTTTGATTTTTTTTAACTCGGTTAATTTTTTTTTTTATTGACTTTCCAATTAATAGATAATTTTAATTTTATTTAAACATAAGAGTTGGCTCTTATTTTTGACAATGTCAATACTAAGAATGTCCCCTTTTCTTCTGGTATCAACTTAGCAGCACCAAAAAGTACATGAAAAGAGATTAAATTAAAAAAAATAAGGTAGCTGAAAGGTCATGTCATGGTCTAACCCCAGCTGGCAACTCAGCTCCACAGCCACTCACTCATTCCTCACCTCACAGCAGAATGGGGGAGTGAATCAGAGGAATGCAAGTGAGAAAACTCATGGCTCAAGATAAAAGCAGTTTAATAGGGAAAGCAAAAGCCACACATACAAGCAGAGCAAAAGAAGGTTTCATTCACCACTTCCCATTGGCAGGCAGACGTTCAGCCATCCCTAGGGTGGCTAGTGGAATGGGGTGAGGTGCAGAAAAGGCCTTGATACTGAATAAACACTGCTCAGCAAAAACTAAAACATCTGTGTATTACCAGTACTGTTTTCGGCAACACGGAAACACAGTCCCATACCAGCTACTGTGAAAAAATTTTAAATTTACCCCAGTCAAAACCAGCACATTCATCACTGAGTCTGCCAATGAGATAAAATTATTTTATGGACCACATTATACTCCTTGTTACAATCTGATACAGAGATGCTCTTTCCTTGCAAGGTCCTCTGTTTCTCCAGTAACAACACCTGTACTGCTTCTACGTAAGTCATCACGGAACATGCTTGGAGGGTCTGTTAAATAGTGCAAAGGTTTTCATCAGTAGTGCACGGGCAATTTTTTTTTCCTACTAGGAAGGAAATATATGATTCACAGAGTTTCAGTGGGCAGAACAACTTCTGCAGTACACAACAGCTGGAAAAATTACTGTACTGTCATGAGAACTGCCTAAGAACTGTTTTCTCTTTCATTGTTCAAGGATGAAGCTGCAGATGAGCTGTAGAAATAGTGATGAATTATACAGCACTGATAAAACTGATATGTACTAGATGATGCAGGAGGCTTCTCCATGCCCATACAGAATCATCATAGAATGGATTGGGTTGGAAGAGAACTTTAAAAGGACATCTAGTCCAACCTCCCTTATCAAGATTAAATGAAACTGACTAAGAAAGGTGTGTGAAAAGAGTATCATTTATTTTCCAATCACTCTAGTCACAGATTTCTGGCAGTGCCTTCTGCAATCCAGATTTATTATCTTATTTTCCTACTATTAAATTCAATTAACTTAACTGCATGGAGTTCATGGTCTCTGTGTGAAGTAAAAACTATTTAATTATTTCTTTAAAAAATGTAATTAACACCTGCACTGCCCCTGGCTTGATGCATTATACTAGTGAAGCACCACCATGCTCAAGAGTTCATAACTGAGAGAAGAAAAAGATTCAATGTAATTTAGAATTTATAACCTTTGTCTTTACAACTTTATGAGAAGCTCGAAATAATTTCATGAAACTTTCAAGCATGTTTAAAAGAAGTGTTTACCAATACGAAACTATAACTGAAATTTATTTCCGGTTTGAAAATCCCAGGACAATTCAAATGTAGAAGTGAGCACACCACTTTTACAGTAAAGCTGGACAGTATTTTTCGTAAACCTAGAAAAGACACCTCTGTAAGAAGCTTTTAATTAATAAAAAAAGTAGTTTTCATAGTTGATACACTAGCTGCAAATCAGGAGATCTGTAATCCTGAAGCCCCTACAGATCCACAACCAGTCAAATCCCTTGCAGAAGTCCTAGAGGATAACAGAACTTGAACAGCAGTTTTTCAGGTCTCTCATACTTGGAATCTAATTTCCAACAATGCCAATGTATAAAAGTGCTCAAACATTGGTTTCAATCAAAATGACTGTGTCCACAGAGCTGTCTGCTGCCTCAGATGCTCACCTGCAATCTGTGCTGTGTGCTAGAGACTGCAACTCACATTCCTCCCAAGCCAAGTCCAAACACGCTGTCTGTACAAAGGGCATGGTTTGCTCTCTCCTAAAAGAAAGAAGAGTAGTAAAGGTCAGCAGGGAATGCCTCTGACTTTTTCAGTGCACCCTAAGTAGTCTTTTCTATCTACTCAGCTTTATCCTTGGAATCAAAAAGAACCTGGCACGAGGCAGAAAAAACTACAAAAGAATAGTCAAATGTAACCCTTTTCCTGGGTTATCTCGGGTGAGCCACTTCGCGTTTCACTGGACTTAACACTACCCACGAGGTTGATGTAAGGACAAACACATTAAATGTTGTCAAGCATAGTAATAGGGTCCACATGGAGAGACCACATTTCCCTCTGACAGACTTGTTTCAAACCCTGTGAGTCAAACTGAGGAATGTAAGTAAAATTAATAGTTGGAATGACCCCATATCCTCAAAGTAGGCTGTTCAACATTTTTATCTGAAACATAATTTTCCAGTAAATAACTATGCAACCCTTAGCAGTATGTTTTCTAAAGCCCTACAACTGTCAGATACAATTTACTGTTCTTCTTATATGACTTATTTAAAAACCAATTTTTTTTTTAATAAGAAACTGTCTTAGTAGTACTAACTCTAATTTGTGGCTAAATCAATCAAAATCCAATAATTACAGTAAACTAATTCTTACACTAGAAATTGAAATGCTACAATACAGTTAACTATTGCTTCCAGTAACTCTCACAACCAAAAGAAAGCAAAACACACTACAGAGGAAGCTGGAACAATGAAAAATGAAGATATGCCTTTTTTTTCCCCCTGGCATTTCTGAGGTTTACAAAAAGTGAAATAAAATTCATAGATCAGCTAGACTCATAGATCATAAGCTGGTAGCAGTTATTGTTGAAGAAATTTTTCATTAGCTCTGTAGATTTTTCACTATGGATATGCTATTCACATTCTTCTCTTCATTAATAATTTTTAATTAAATTTTATATTGAAAGGTAAAACTCAATTAGAGTAAGTTATCTTTGCATAATCTTCCCACACCTTACCGAGAACAGAAGTATTTGGAAATATATTAAAAAATGCTGAATCATACCTAAAGTTAAAAACTACTTATGATTATTCTTTTTCACTTTGAAATTCATATTCTATACACCAATATATTTTAGGCTACTTTCACTTCTAAACATATATATGTATGTGTTTTGCCTCTGGAAATATTATCCAAGTTGTAATATAATCCTGATGAATCCTTCTGCAAGAACAAATTTGACCTTGCAGAACAAATCTGCTGTTAAAAAGTCACACTCAGAAGTTCATCTTTGAACTCCTCTGGTGTGACATAATCTCAGCTGAAAAAGCCATTTTAACTCTGTCATTACCAGTGTCAAATAAAATTTATGTACTTACAGGACTAAAAAGATACATGAGATGACTCATACTCAGGAGCTCCTCTCATTGATCCCACTGGATGCTTCTAATGAAGGGGTTTACAGCTCTCGATGAAAATGATTCCCACACAGAAGTAAAGAGCAAGTATCACTTTAGGCACCAGAAAAACAGTAGGATTATGATGCATATTCAGCCAGAAAAAGCAAACATGGGAAGTATTCCATAAATTCTTGGCAAGCAAACCATGAGTCCTGATAATCACTCTTAGGGCAGCAGGCAAGTAATTTTCTTAATATATAAGGCTCAGATGGCTTTTCTTCCTTTGTCTGAGCTCTGTTTGCTGCCTGAAACTTTTCCACTTCTCCAAGCAAAGTATTTGCAGACTGGAAAATGGCCCTTCCCTATGCAAAGAACTAGAAAAGTCTGCAGACTGTTTTGTGTTAAATTAATGCTTTCCTTCACACACAAAGACAATTACCCAAGACCACCTCTCTCTGAACCAACATATTTTTTTTTAATTAAAGTACTAAGCTATTCAGTTCTAAGTATGCATCACTTCAGCAAGTATTTAAATAGCTCTGTATCTGTTACAGAAATGTTGAATTTGGGTGAATTAAAAACTACCTGAATTATCACTCTGGTAAGCCTTGAAACTGAAATCTTCCCTTTAACAGGAAGAGTATGGTACAATAAGCATGGATATATTCCTGTAGTGTGGGAATTCCAGGGTACATTTGCTTGTGCTGTCTTGGATGGTGTTGTTCTACCACCATGTGCACAGATTCTTAAAATTTAGAAGCGTGAATATGCACATTCATTCAGATTCTCTACTGTTAGGTATGTCCCATGCACACAGACTGAGGTCTCTGCCTCTGTGCTGATGAGGACAGGGGCATATCTCTCCTGCCTTCTGCAAAGTTTTAATGTGATCAAATGGCAGTATAGTTCCTTCCACTTCAGTTCTTTGTTTCTGGCTATGATGGCTCTGTAGTCAGTAAAAGTGCTGAAGATTGTATTATGGCTTTTGCAACCTTTTTCATCTTATTTCTGCTCCCTCACTGGGAGTAGAAGTGCTGTCATTAGAGGAAAAAAAAAAACCCTTAGCTTTCATTTAAGAGACAAAAGAATTAAATGGCAAAAGACTAATAAAAACTGTTTATAAAGTCTCAGGATTTTGGAATTACAAATAACACTTTTAGTTACATAGCTTTCTCCACTTTTTTTTTTCACTGCAGCTCTCTTTCCTCCTTCTAAATTAATACATAAAGACTAAAAGAAAAAAATGTTCAAGGTAAAAGGATGCTGTCAGAGTTTCTAAAGTTTGTGGAGTTGGTGTTTAATTTGATTACCTCCCTCCACCAGGGAAGGTTTATGCCACTTGTTACTTATTTTATGCTGCCTTATTTTCAGGTTTTATCTTCAGAATTACAAACATATTTACAAACAAACAAACAAACAAACAAAAATTTGGTGAAACTAAGTTTTTGTCAACTACCTGAAAAAAACCCAAACAAACTACAAAACCCCCCAGCCCAAGAAATTGAATTTGGGCTACTACCATAAAACACGTAATTTGGATGAGAAAAAGTCTACAGTCTGTCACCATACCTGTAAGAAATAGAAAGCATTCACAAGTTGATTACGCCAGGGCAGGTGCCTCAAGTAGCCCAAATTCAATTACATAAGTAAGGTCTGGTTCTTCAGACAACTTAGTGCTCCTGCTTATTGGTGATAACTGAGCAAGTGCTGCAGCAGAATGGAGAATATCTTCAAATATACTTTATATTATATACAAAATTCTCATGATTTTTTATTGTCGCCACAAAAGAGAGGCTGTTTTTAAAAGTCTGAAAGGTTGGAAAATGGAGAATATGTGAAAAAGACTTACCAAGGGTGATCTTCATTCTGATATTAAATCAGTAGGTGAGACTCACTGTGTGCCTTCAGCATACTTACAATTAGAGTAATTGTTCTCAATTTGTATTCAGATCAGAGGCTGCCTTACTCTTTACACGTATATTACTGTAATGAAGGATGCTGCTTCCCTTGAAGTCTGGTCCTATTTGAGACATTTATAACACCTTCTGCAAATTTTGAAGCACAGCTTGCAAAGCAAACCCTGTGATGAGATGGCATGCATTTGTATCACAAGGAACTTTACCCCTACATTAAACTAACAAATTGTAGACATTTCTTTACTTGTCTGTACATAAGGCTGCAATTTAAATTGTGTTTTCAACACAATACTGGAGTTTTTTCATTATATTTTCCATTTTAAAAATTAATTTTTGTTCAGATACCAGAAAGCAGGGGACTGGTAGGCAGAAACAATTCTTTGCCAAAAATCTTGCTTGATGAAACTGGATGCCAGTTTCTTATGATGGTGTGTTTGCTATATGAACAAAGCGTTTACTGCATAATCTGCAACCCTACACAGTAACAACTGACAAGTCTTATATGATCAGTATCAACAATTGCAGTAATTGGTACTGGCAGCAAGCTACGATTTTCAAAAAATATGATCCTAAATCACTATACCTCAATTTTTGTTTCACATACAGCTCTGATCTTAAAACACAACATTAAACATTTGATAAATGGCAGAATTCTCAATAGAGATTATATGCTTAATTTTGCAAATTGCCTTCGAGGAGGTAGCAGGAGATATTTGGATTTGCAGCCACTCAGCAGGATACAGACAGCCCAGAGAAGGCAATTGCAGAATATGCAGATTGTATAATCTGGCCTGGAATTTTAAATCCAGACAAGACTTCTGTTTAGTCAAATCCTTAAAAGAGAGCAAGCAAAAGATAAATGTTTGGAGGAGACAATAAAATTCTGTTTTGTAGTCTTGTACTAGCACTCAGTATATTACTTTGGCTATCAGAAACATACACATTTTGCATTGTTTTTTAAAAAATTTTATTGTAACCTGACTGTTACCACAGAATGGGGAACTAATTCCCTAATGCAGGTGTTGCATAACATCTATTTCAGCACATCCTTTTGATAGTGGTCCGCAGATTAGTAACACATTACCTCCTGGCGTTGCAAAATTATATCCTGGACAGCTTGCAAGACTTATTTCTGAAGTAATTCTAAATTGTGTCTTCTATTTACCATTGTTTATTTTCATGCTTTTACAATTAAAAATGTCATACCCATAAAAAAAGTCAAGTCTAGCTAGAGTCTAATAAGGTCTTGATGATTCAGTTTCAGATATTGAAAGCTGCTAAGTACCACCCCTGAAATAAATTTCCACCTCAGGTGGTTTTCAGTCCATTTTGATTGTTTCCTTCTTTTTCACAGTTCTTCTCACATACACCCTAGTTACCTTTTCACAATCTGAGTGGATTTTATAAAAAGCAAACCTCCAGCCAAGAAAACTGCTGGATCACATATGTCCTTTGGTTATTTTACTGGTTTAGTTATTAACAGAAATAAATGAATGCCAAAGACTGGGCTTTGAGAACACAGGATTTGGTTGTTAGTGAAAAGGAGCTGTAAAAGCACAAATTACAATCCACATTTGTATTCAGCCAATAATCAACATGTATCAGTTTTCAGAGTTTCATTTACTTTCCTTTTGCCATGCAAAATTTCAGCAAAGATCTTCCTGAATCAGCTGAATAAACCGGCAATTTCCCAGTATCAGAGGATTTATTAAATATAAGGTGTTTTATAAGCCAGAGTATGGCTCAACACATGAATTCTTGCTCCAAAACAACTGTCACATTTGCCAAGTAATTACCATGTGATAATAAGTCAAAGTTTCTCTATGGAAGCAAGAGAAGAGGATAATATGCTGGATATTAATAAGTGTAGTAGATTAGACTTGGTGTGTAAAATTTAAATACTTTTCCTGAAATTTCTAATTACTCACCAGACATTGTTTCCAAATGCAAGCTAATACAATCATTGATTTTTTTTTTAAATATCCCAAATATTCTACTTTATCATTGTTATCACTGACCTTGTAATTTCTGAAACCTCTCACTCTTACACTTTCAGTGATCTGCCAAATCCAGCTGTAGTTCTTAGGAAGTAATCTAATCTCTATTATAATGGTAAGGCAAACTCTGGAGCATGAAAATCCTTAAAGGGCTGTTTGGTTTGCTTGACCAGTTCCTCTAAATCCTGCTCCTTTTTTGCCTTCCTTCTGCCATCCTTCCTCCTGCTTTTGCCTTTCTCTTTACTGTTCCATTGTACTGGAATTGTTCCATTCTCATACTGTTCCATTTGTGGCTTCTGTATCTCATACCATGAGTACAGGAAAAACAGCTCCCTCAACAGCAGTCTAATAATTATTTTCTTTCAAGTCAGCATTAAGTAAGTGCAGGATGTACTATTAGCAGATGATAAGGCCTGAAGAAGAGCTGAGATGGAATCCTGCAAAGGTATTCATCATGTCTTCTGACTGCTCACCAAAGTTAACTTGGTGGAAAAGACAGAAGCCAGTCCTATACAGGACTAAACACCAAGTCACTCAAAACAAATTGTCTCCATCAGAACCTCTGCAGTTTCCACTGAGCAGGAGCTGACAAAGCTACAACTAGGTCCTAGATGGGACTGCCCTAGCAGATCCATTTGTACCAGCTGCCAGTGTTTAGTCATACATTCCTACTAACCAATCCATGTGGATTCCAGCTGGAGAAAATCTATTTTAGCAAAAGGTGCTGCATACCCAGCCACTAAATAAAGTGAATACAAAGTTTTCTTTTCACCCATTTCAGGGAGAGATAACTGGAACTATAAACCAGTCCTTTCATATCTTTAGGCTGTTTACACTCCTCTCTCCTCTGCCTCTCCTTCTTCTCCCCTTCTCTCTTCCTCTCCTTTCCCTCACCCTCCCCCACCACCAAGAGATAAGTCTCTTCAGGCCTAACTGATTCAGATAAAACAGCTTTCAAGTGCCAGCCAATTTTTTTCCTATTAAAAGCTGAAAATCATCTACCATTCCTAAACAGCTTTATCTGAATTGGATTCTCTCTCTGAATCCCATCACTCTGTGCAGTTTTAGCAGGCTGGCAGATTAACAAACACGGGAGGTTCAGTCTCTCCTTATAACACATTGCATTCTGAGTACTCCTGGAACACACAGCGAAGTTCCTAACGAAACAGTCCTGTTCCCACTCTTTCACCATTAGTTGCATTTACTGAGAGGTTTTATTAATTAGAATTTTATTCTGAAGGACACTGTACCGGTATTGGAAAATACGGATGGAAGCATGAACATGTCTAGTTCTGGAAAATCAACGCACAGGGCATTTACTCTGCATAAGCTCCTACACCTCTGTCAGCATGGAGAGCTAAGATGATATAAAGTCTTATTTGTAGTGACCTTTTTTGCATTATTGATACAAATCTTTTACACAACTCAACCTCTGCAGTAGCTGAAGCTGACAAGAAGGAAGAAGCAGTAAGTACTCCATCACAAAGTTATTCTTTCAGAGAATGCCACCTTGCCAGATTCCATTTTGCACTATCAGAATTCAGTTATTTACTAAGTAACAAACAAATGCATATAATGCACATAAATATATATATATATGAATGCGTTTACTAGATAAGTACACATAATAACAGGGAAAAAAAGAGTGTAAACAATTTCACTTAGTCATAATCAAAAACCTGAGGAGCTTTTGCTAGAAATGGTGCTCTCTGGGCACTGCTGTACAAGCTGGGAGATTTAGAAAAAGGGATACAAACGAGCCGCAGCTCCCATACAGTATAACCCAGCTGCCCTGGAGCCAGTGACCCTCGAAGCTGGGCTCTCCAGAAGATCACCAGCCAAAGGGCAGGGACAGACAGACTAGCTCTGCCCCAGGCAATCTTCTCCGGGCAAGTCCTGCCAGAGCCGTTTGCTGCCGAGGGCTGCTCCTGTACAGGTGGTCCTGCAGCCACTCCCCCTTTGGGCCAAAAATACCTCCCGACCCCGTGCCCCTACCTGCCCCATCAGCTTCCCGCTGCCCCGGGGGTCTCCCAGACAGCTCAGGCGCCAGAGCCTCGGTCCAATTAGCCACCGGTGCGCGCCCCCGCCCTTCCTCCGCCACTTAAAGCGCGGCGGGCCCACTGCTGAGCACATCCTCTCGCAGAGGGGAACGGTTACGGCTTCGGCGCCTTCTCGGCGGTTTTTTTGGCCTCTTGTTTTTTTCCTCCCAGTGAATTTGGGGCAGCTTTGCTTTGCTGTTGCCCCCTGTCGTTGCCGGAGTAGCCGGCCCTCCAGCAGAGCCGCTCCGGCCCGCTTGAGGCTTCCTCAGGGGGTGCAGCCGGCGGGGCGCGGATCCGGGCCGAGCCAGGGGAGCGCGGCGGGAGTGAGCGCGGCAGGGGTACCATGCCTGTCGCCTTTTCCGGCCGGCGCCTGGGGCGCCTGCTGCTGTTGCTCATGCTCCTGCTCTGCACCAGCCTCTCGGGCGGGAGCCCTGCAGGTAAATGTAAGTTCTCCCCGGGCTGGGCCCCCTCCGCCTTCCGTGTCGGGTGGGCCGGAGTGAGGTGGACAGCACCGCCTGGGAGCAAAGGTCCTCCTTGCTTCGTAGCATCCCCCGGGGTCTGGAGGGGACGTAGCGCTGCTCCGGCACGGCGGCTGCATTTCGGCCTTGCCTGTGGGAGCGGCTGAGGCGTTTCTTTTTCTCCGCGGCCCCGACCCTGCCCGGCGCCCCCGTCTCCCTCAGCGTTCGAGGTTCTCGTGGGACAGCGGGGGTCCGCACTTGCTGTCCCCTGGCACCAGGGTGGTAGGCGGCGGCAGATGGCCTGCGCCGTATCGGCGATCAGGCGTCCCAAAGCCTCAGCAGCTTTTCCTTCACTTACGGAAGGGTTTATTAGCTCACAGGTGTAGGACTAGGAAGGTGAGGTGGTGTGTCTTACTGCTGTCTTGTCCTTACGGAGTAAAGCGTTTAAATGCTGAGAGGAACACTCAAACAACGAAAAGCCCCCTACAGATTGATAGATTACATTACTAAGATACCAGTGTGCCTAGTGGGTTGTGAGGGATGCTCCTTGGGGTTTTATGTTGCATTTAAAATCCGTGGAGAAAGAGAGACTTGAGCCGTCTGGGCCCCGTTTCTCCTCTAGTGGCTTTCAGCAGTTCGGGAGTAGGCTAGCTGCTTCTCAGGAAATACGATCTTATTTCTAAAACTGGTGAATTTCTGTTGGTTTTTTGGGGTTGTGTTTTTGTTGTGTTTTTTTTCTTGTTTTGTTTTTTTGGGGTTTTTTTTGAGGCATTGCAGAGTAGTAGAGAATGGTTATAGAAGAAATTATCAGATTGCTGTTGTTTGCTGTGCAGGGTGAGATTTTTAGAGTAGGTCTTGCCAGGGCCAAGAGTTCTCTTCTGTCTATGTGTGCATACACATACTTGAAGGTGAATATCAGTGCTGTTACTTGAATTCACTGTGGTTTAGCTGCATTTTCAGTGTGGGAAATACAAGTAATTGTGTTTTCTTCTGCCTCAGGCGCAGTCCTAGTACCAAGAGGAGCAGTACTGCTCACTAGGTGATGGTAACTTCTGTAAAATCTCTAGCAGTTTCACATAATGTGAAAGAAAGCATACTTTTCTAGTCTTGTTTGAAGTGCATATTTATGTATGCACACAGAGAAAAATCTGCTTTCTAGATCTTCAGTCTTTTTTGAAATACATGTGTATTTATGTACACACATATCTTGACAGTTTACTTAATTGAGAAGTTTTTTGAGTGTAAATGGTCTGATATTTGTAGGAATGTGTGGGTCAGCATGTGGCTAATTGCCATAAGGTATTTATTTTTGATAGCTGTTACTGCCAAAAACCATACCTGATGATGGCTGAAGCAATTTTAAGTTTATATAAAGCCATTGGTGAAATGATAGCCTCTCACGAGAAAAAAACAAAACAAGCAAGTGACTCAAACAGCAAAATCCTGTTTGTGTTTTCAAAACTTGCACAAATCTATCGTTTTCCTGAAGTGGTGGATATCATGTGTGGTTTTGAGCAGACATCCGAAATAAGCCACTAGCTTTAGTAATTTTCGTCTGTATAGAGTGAAGCTGTTGTTTTCCAGATTTCCATTAAATATTTTTATAGCTATGTGAACTAGATAGGGAGGCATCATACTGTGATTTCCATGATGATTTAAATGGAAAAAAGGTAGTTTACTCCTCCATTGGTTATTAACTAAATGTGTATAAAGCTAGTCAAGCACAGGGACTATCTACACAGCTGCAGCAAAGGGAAGTTCACATCACCTGAAGGGAGAAGAACTAAAAACTGTTTTCCAGCGAAGTCCAGAAACTGTGTGTGTTGGAGATGTGAGGGTTCTTCAACCAAAACAAATGCTTGCAATAAAAGTAAGCAGAGGGAGTACTTGCTCCACAAGGACTGAGTTGCAGAAAGGTGGGTTACAGAGTCTGTAGCTGGTCAGGCAGATGCCCCAAAAGCCCTATTAGATTTTTATTTTGAGATAATATCTTAAAGAAATACTTGATTTGTTGTTCTTATCTTAGTCACGTAACTGTTAATTGTTTCGGAAAAATCTAAACGACTGCTTTTATTTTGTACTGTGTTAAGGGTAATTTCTAACTAGGTGTCACAACGTTGTTAGAGCTTGCTGTGTTGTTTACCTTTGTGGTTGTCTAATTTAGTTGCAGCAAGTGCTCACAGATTGATTTAGGAAAAGCAATCCCACCACATCTCATCTCTCAGCTTCTGCTCCTGAAGAAATCAAGGAGCTGTGAGTGTAGAACACACTTCATTCCTTACAGACTATGCTTCCAGGTTGGGTGTTTTTGGCTTGACCTGAGGGAAGGGCTTTTATCAGGGCGTTTGGAAGGCCTTAATGTTGATCCTCTGATGTCTTTGGGGCATTAGGAGGTTGTGGTGGCTGGTTTTGGATGCTGTTGAATGCTTGTGAACTTAAGAAGTGTATGATTGATGTTAAATTAAACAGTAAAATGAAGATGTTAAACCAAATTGTATTTCAGCCTTTTCTTAGCTGCTTTTATAGCTGAAAGAGAGAAAATAGATTTTTAAGCCTGAAATTGCTCTGGTAATAGTAAGCATGATACATCCATACTTTTTTTCCCCAAAATTCTGGCTGCCTTTTGAAGCAGAGGTAAGGTAAAAAACTAAATTAATGACATCATACTCTTGCCTATTCCTTCCCACATGGAAATCAAGGAAATGAGAACTCTACAAGCTACTACACTATTGATTAAATCTCATGCAAAACAATTATAGGCTAAGGCATGCAGCCATGACTCAATAGTTTGAGCAGTTATTCCACATGACTTGCTTGCATCATTGCCTGGCTGGATGACACTAGTGATGCAGTGCTGGCTCATCTTGATCTCCACTGCTACTCAGCAAGTATATACAAGAGGAAGAGAGTGGTGCAATGTTGTCTCTGTTCTATGTAGTTTGACATGGGGACAGATAAGATGAAAGATCTGGAAGCAGTCGTGACAAAAAATAACCCTGCTTGACTGCTTGCACTTGATACATGAATCAAGGAAGAAAGCCAGGATGATAAGCCTGTTAGTATGCAAACCACATTGCAGGTTATCTGCCTTCATTGCAGAGAGATAACAGAGCTGCTGTACAGCTTGGCACTGGTACCTTCTAAATTTATCATCTTTGGGGATTTTAATTAATGTGCAGGTGATCCATGACATACTTAGAATGCCTCAAGATGCTGCAGATATAAAAATTCATGGACCTTTCTTCAGTTGTACTATGAATATCAGAAAAATAATAGCTCTCTTTGCTCAGTACCTCTGTCAAGCAAAGAATAAGACTCAGTCTTCTTACTGTCTGGCTCATAAGCCAGCACATCTTCAGAGCAGAGTTTTTAAGTTCTTTTCTTAGGTGAAGGGCTGTGAGGGAGCAGCTAGCCATGGGACCAGTGGACTGATAGGAAAAAGTATGGAAAAATAAAAAGGCTGCTGTTAAGAACCACTAATGCTTTTTTTTTT
>VZTH01001999.1:13526-149264 GCA_013397815.1 Aleadryas rufinucha
AATGCTTTTTTTTTTTTTTTTTTTTAGTCATATCTTTCGACTACCTTGTTTTACTCTTGATCCAAACTGGTTGAAGTATGATGGGCAGATTGAGACAGCAGATGGTGCAAGCTGTGATGGAGTAACTGTGTGCTGGAGATGCCAGTGGGAGAATCTATAGGTTGTCTATGCCTCTAAGTGCTGAAATGGGATAGGAGTGTTAGTAGTGTTCATTTGTAGAAAATGGCAGAGTGCTGACTTCACCTCCTGCTAAAGGCATGTGGTTCTCAAGTCTAAATGCACTTAAAATATGATGTAGCTTTTCACAGTTCACTTAAGGGTTGGACTGGATCCTTGTGGGTCCCTTCCAATTCAGAATATTCTGTGATCTGTGCGTGTTTGTTGCTGTCTTGGATGTCCAGAAGAATTCATGATCCCAGCTTCCCCCCTACTCAAGACTTTAATTACAAATGCAAAATACATGTCCTTTTTCCCTTGTGTGACTGATGACTGAATCACTTTCTCTGAGCGCTGGGGCAGTGGAATATGTCCCGGAATACATTTGTCAGTGAAGATAGTACAAAATAAACAGTAGTTCTGTCACCCAAATGTGGAAATAAAGGAATGAGGAGACATTTACATTCTTCTAAAATGTCTGGGTATCTTGAGTTCTTAAAGGAGTGACAGAACTACTAAGCAAATCCTCTGCCTCTTCCTTTGCTGTTTGTTTTCCAGTCAAGAACATAAAGCAAACTAGAGTCTTAACTGATTCTTGTAAAAGCTGTATCACAGGAGGAGGATCAGATTTGCAGTGGTATTAAGGAAAATGGAAATAATTGTTAGCATTAGATGTTGAAGTTAATGTTTGATACAGATGTCTTTTCTTTTGCTTACCAAGGTGCTATTGGAAGCAAAAGAGGCTTTTTCGTTGCTTGTTCATCACACTAGACTTGTAAGGTTGTAATAAAGTCGTTATTCTATTAGAAAATCTGCTAATCTGTGTTAAAAATAATTGACCAGTATCCGTGGTGTAAGTGGTGTTTTAAGCCCATGAACAAGACAGGATGTGAGTACAATTTATAAAGCTGCTGCAACATTCTGAAGAATGCCTTTGCCTGGCTGTAAGCTAACTGCAAGGAAAGATCTCTATACAGAAATTAGAGATCAAATAAATATTACCTCCATTTTTTAATCTTTTCTTGCCCAAAGTGAGCTGAAGAACTAATGAAAAACAGTTCTTGTGCATCTTTTAATGTGTATGCTCAGAACACAGGGAAAAATGGAGCAGAAACACTGAAGTGAGGACGTTCTGCTGGAATTATTTTCATGAACTAGCTTTTTGTAGCTCAAAGTTTCTTTAAGCTTTTTCTGGTTTGGTGGTGTTTTTGTTTGTTTGTTGTTTTTTAGATCCAGCTATGACAACGCAAGATTCCAGTCAGACTCAGGCAAATTCTGTGACTAAGATGCAAGCTGGACTTAATGAATCATCTGGTAATTGTTTCATTTCAGTATACCTAAAACTATAGTCCCTTTTTCCTCTTGATGCTCATTTATCATATAGAGCTTACATTTTCACACTTAAATCTCTTGAAATAAGATTGTGACTTTTTGGAAGAAACAGATACAGCATCTAGACCTTTTAAAGCCAGTGCAGGAGCTTGAGTGTCATAAGTATCTTCAGGACTGGAAAAAGCTATGCAACTGCCAGTTTCATGATCTGCTGCCCTTAGGCATATATGCCATATAAGCAGGCAATGACCCTGGAAGTCAGGCAGCACCCAAGCTAGTACCACTGCAGGGAGGTTGTTCTAGCCTTTAGACACCTGATAATTTTTAGTATGAGAGCTCCTTATGCCTGCGTGTTAGTGAAAGGTATAATAACGCCCTTGCATCACTGTGCTTGCTAGCTTCATCTTTTGTAATTATGGCTGTCAAAACTGTCTGTTGTACCTTATACCTTAATTGTAGTTTTAACAGGAAGCCAAGAGTAAGTTCCAGGTAGGACAAGAAACAAGAAATGATTGTTGATGCTACTTCTCCTTTCTCCACAAAGATCAGAAAATCAGAATTTCAGCACTGTCCCAAAGCTCATGTTGATTAGTGCAAGTCAAGCATGACCTAAGTTTTTTGTATGTGTATGTATAGGTATATGAATATATATGTATATGTGTATATATATATATGTATGTATATATGTATATATGTGAAGTCAACTAAGTTCTGGCAAGTTATTTCACCTGCAAGTTGGGTGGTTTTTTGAGATAATGGTATTTATCTGATGTTCGTCTTCAGAGCTTTTTAGCTCAGTGTGAGAACTAGGAGTGTAGATTCAATAGATTCAATAACTCTTTACATACATAACACACACAGACATAAATGAAGCGTAGAAAGTGTTTCATATATGACCTCACTTGAATATTTTCATTTGACATATGAATTGAGATAGAAAGTCAGTATGAAAATCTTGTTTGTGTGCAAGAGACTTTAAAGGTTGTCTGGTTTTTCGTGGCTGGATCTGCCATATGGACTAGCACTTGTGCCTTCTGAATGTATCATTCTGAGGGATTTCAGTAAAAAAGCAGGTCATGCATGTACTAGATTGACAAACTCAGGTGATCCGTGACAGTCCTGGCATGCTGTCTGAGTGTTTGCGCACACAGGCAGGCTAAGATCTGCCAGAACTTTTTGGCCTTGGCGTATTATTTCCTGGGTAAACACTTACCTAGTTTACTTCTCCATGGGGCAGAGATCAAGGCTTGTTATGCTCTTGTCTGGAGTAACAGAACTATTGTCTGCTGCTAGAGACAGCTTTGATTTCTCTGCTTAAAAAGCCATTGTGTACTACCAGTTGAGATTGACAGCAATCTACTGTCAGCAACACTGAATGAAATAGCCTGAAGCTCTGTTCTTCCATTACAACCACCTTAATATACAGGTTTATTTTTACTTAAACTGGTTGAAGCTTGAGGGAAAGTATGAAAATGCAGATGGAGCAAGCCAGGCAGAAGGCTGGTTGCCTGTGGCACAGAATTCCTTGTGCTGTGAGCTTGACAGGATGTTTTCTGAAACTGTCCAACAACTTGAAAGGCATGTGGTATCTCTGCTTATGCCTTTAGCTGCAAACCACTAGCAGGGATCTCCTTCAGTGCAGCCAGATCCTCTCAACTGTAGCTCAGAGGCATGTGTTTAAGAGCTTTACTCGAGAGTTCAGTATTTTATGCAAGGGAAGAAAAGGAATAATTCTGATAAAACATAGGCTTTCAGAGGTGCTGTTTCTACTGCACAGTGATCAATTTGGCCACCCAATGCATCTCTCAGTGGGAAGGCTAAAGCTGTAGCCCAGTTCCTCTGTCTTCTCAATTGTGATTGGGAATCTTTACAATCCATGAACAGGAGAGATAATCAAGCCCCTTTGCTTCTACAAAAACTGGAATAATTTTATTGTATAAAGCTATGTGACTAGGTAGAATCAGTCTCTAATTACTGTTCATATATTTCTGCAATGCATTATGAAATATTTGACAACAAAATTACTTTCCAAGCATGTAAAAGTAAATGTGGCTTAAAACATTGAGTGTATCTATTGGGTTGGTGGTGGTGAAATCTATTTCTTTCATTTCATCACTTAATTAAAAGATTATTGTAGCTGGGCTACATCTGTTAGAGCTGCGGCTTATTAATTTGCTTTATTTTTCTGTTCTTGAAATGCATGAGAACAAGTGATGGGAACAGACTGTGCTTAGAGTTGCTGTATCAAGCTTTGTAGAGCTTTATGAAAGATCTCATATTCCCTGAAGAGTATGTGATCCACAGCCCTACCAAAAAGCAATTTTGGTGACCATACACCTTGTAAATGTAGGTTTTCCTGACAAAAGGAGAATAATATTTTTAGGTCAGGTATATGATGGTTAATATTGTTATCCTTTCTTTCTAGAAGGATTTCTATTTCATTGCCTGCTGTGTATCTTGTTTTCTGAGGAGCAGTGAGGGTCTTTGACCATTTTTGTAGTGGACCACAAGGTGTTGCCTCTGCATTCATTAAAGCAGCACCTAGATGACAGTTTACCTCTGATTTCCTGCCTGTGTTTTTAGATTGTAGTGGCTTTTGGAATGACAGCATTCTGTTGTTCTGGTGTTTTTTTGTTGGGTGGTTTTGTTGGTTAGTTGGTTTTTTTAATTTTTTCTAAAGCTTATTACTTTTTCAAGAACTATTTAAACATTGATGTAGTCCTGTATGTAAGCTATAGGTGACTTTTTGAGACAGGCTGTAAAATAGCTATGACATTTTTAGACTACTGACATTCATAATTGCAAGATTACAATAAAGCTAGAAACCATTATCTAACACAGCCTATTTGCTGTAACAGCAACCCCACAACACTGCTGTTTTAAGATTACGGTTGCTAACACAGGTCTATAAAAGGATCTCCACAGTAGTTAGCATTTGGCAAGGTCCATTTTCTCCCTTTAAGATTGTTATAATTAATAATTGCAATACCATATTGATGCTACTGTGTGATTACTTATATAGGGTAACATAACTTTGTTTGCCCCCAAACCTTGTTAGGTCCAGATGTTGCCACAGAAGAGCTCAAACCAGCAAGCAAAGAGAGCTCGTATGATGTCTTGGAGTATGAGATAGTCCTACCTGGTGAGTGTGTTATTTTTTTGTCTTCCAATTGTTTTATATTGAATGTGCATACACACAAACTTTGTATGAGTTGTAGAAGCATCTAGAATGGCAAGTTCTTGATAAAGTGAAGATGTTCACAGTGAGCATGTGATGAGCTCAGTAAAATGTAAGTACATTTATGCTATTATTAACTTTTGTGTTGTAATAATAACTATTTTGCAGTGTCTATCTTGCAGGAGAATTAGTCTGTTTTGCAGGAGAATTAGATTCCTGCTTTTATTAAAACTGCAAGTAAAACCAATTCATAACTCTCTCTTCCTCCAAATCAATTGAAATGATAGTTTTTTTGCACTAGTGGATCCACTTGGAGAGGCCATGTAAGCTAGGGTACTTGCTGAACAGCAGGTGTTAGATTGGCAACTTTGCAGGAGTTAAAGCACAGAGAACAGGAAAAATAAACCTGTTCCTGAAGTACATGTGACATTCCAGGTGCCAAATAATATTCTGGAATTAATTTCTTGGATAGCTGGAGAAACTGATCTAACTGCAGTTATCTCTGGCAGATTTGCAAAGTACTGGCATGATATTTTAAGGATGTGATTTTGCAGCATTTATGCTGCATTTTCTTCTAGAAGGAAACTTAAGGTACTATCTGTTTCCAGTTCCAGTATGTGCAATCTTAGTACAGGGATGCCGTAGACATCAGTCTTGCTCTTGGTTAATCCAGCATCATCAGGTTTTATGTTCCATTTGTTCAAAGGATGGATTTAATTTTAAAATAATTTCAAAAGGGACAGATACTATTTTCAGCTGGTGTAATTAGTCTGACTGTAAAACTTTTGCTGCTGTGAAACCAATTCCATTTGTAAAATTACTTTGATCATAAACAACCTCAACAAGTTGAGTTATGCTTGGCTAATTTATTGAGCCTAATTGCTCTAATAAATTAGTTTCAGTAACTGACTTTGCTCTGCAATGGAAGACTCTGGTGTTGCACTTCTAAGTTTATCTCCAGTTCAACAGATCTTAAGTATTTTGGCTGGGACTTGCAATTTTGGACATGCTGTTCTTCAGGTTGTAAATGTCTCTGCGAGACCCAGTAATGTTCACCTACTCTGTATCTGGGACTATCACTTCAGTGCGACTTCACTGCTGCTTAGGTGTGACTTGCATTACTAAGTCAGTGAGCTGTACCTTAAAACTTCATTTCCTCTTGCTAAGAATGTGAGCTGTGCAATACAACTACACTTTTGTGACCACCAAATTATGCAGGGTAGGTCTAGGATTGAAGTGAGGCATGGATAAATTTTCTTGGAGTATTTAGATGACTAACCACACTTCTGTCTGGAAGGCATGAAAGAAAAGGCCAGTTATGAAATAAAATGTCAGTGCTAACAGGTACAATATCTAAGGTGTTTTCTTACAAAAGGCTGTCTTTTTGGATCGGAGAAGATACTTGCTGTTGGTATCTACTTTTTGATTTTGCTTATTTTATGCTCATGAAAAGCAAAAAACTGACAGTTTTTTCTACTGTATTGGAATCCCATTGTAATTCTACTGACTTGCCAGGAAGGTAAAGGCAGCTCTAAATGGGTTTTAAGATGATTTGATGTCAACTTGAGTAACTGCAGCATGAAAGGCCTGATCCAACAATATTAAGGTTGTGCATTTTACCAGCAGCTTCCCTAGCAATAGGTTGTACCTATGGTCTCACAGTATTGTAAAAATCTGCATCTGGCTAAAATCCAGATGGTTGTAGATATTTATAACACTTCTTGACATTAGTAATATAAATTTCTATATACATATTAATTACTTAGTATTTTTGGTTTGGATTAAATCATGTAAGAAGTTGTCTGTCTCTTAAGTCTACCTTGCTTTCAGTGAAATGAGTATCTATGCTTCTATATTAGAGCCCTCTAGGAAGTTTACCTACAAAAGTGTGTTATTTTGGGAGTGTGGAGTGTGTTGTTTTTGTAAAGGAGATGTATTTTAACTCAGTTATGACTTAAGAAAATTACTCTGAAACTCTGATTTTGCAGGGGTTATTTTGCCCTGGAGAGTGTAAATAGCCCCTGTATCCACCTGTAATCCTGTATATGTAAATGCAGTCTTTGAAGTTTTTTTGCCCAGAATGAGGAAATACGTTTTTTCATTAAATGTTTTTAACCTTATGATAGGTGTGTCTGGTACTGCACTGGAAAAAAATGTCTCTGTGGCCAGTCCAGCTAAAGTTGAACTTACATGCAAATTAGATGAGAATTCCAATTTGAAAAATCCTCAGGTGACTTGGAAGAGGGGAAGTGAAACAATCAGTCACACCAGTAAAACTCAGAACAGCTGGACCATCCAGTAAGTAGCATTCATTACACTGTGATTTCAGATTCTCATGAGTTACCATGTTACATACACTGCCCAATACTAGTAATGTGTATATTGGGAAAGGGCCAAATGCAAAGGTTCGTCAACATACTGAAGGTGCTGGAAAGGAGAAAGGTTGCAGGTACCTCAAGCCTGGAGGAGGAGCTCCTGTTTTTCCTCTAATGCTTGAAAAACAAAGTTCTTTTTTAAAAAAGAACATAGACTAAGGAAACAGTTCCTTGAAGTCCAATAAATCTCTTTAGTAAGTGAAATAATAATCAGTCTGAGATTAAAATATTTTAGCAGTTTCTCTGTCCACTCCCTCATTTTCCACATGCTGTTTTCCCACCTCATTGGTGTTTTGCAGAAGTCTGGAAGGCATCAATGGTCATTTTCTTTTTTTTGTAGTTAACAAAAGGTAGAAGTGAGATTTACAGTAAAGCTATCTGGAAGGTTACTTAAGTCTTTCAAACTTCTGCAGAAACTCAAAAAAATGTTGTAGAAGCCTTTCTACAGTTGATACAATTTATTGTTGTTCTTTAGAATTCGGCCACTTACACATTTTAACTGATTGGTCTCCAGTTGATTTCTGTGTAGCTTTAACAGCAGTAATACTTAAATAAAATTTCTAATGTAGAAAATATGAGAATATAACTGTCACTTTTGATACTCCATATACACAGCCATGTAAATCTTTTTCAAAGTGCCAGTAAAATGTATAGTTTGCCAGTGGAGAAGATGCTGGACTTCATTAGATGGAAGCTCTTTAAAACTATTTTTTGTGTTGAAGAGATTACTTAAATGGTTTGTTCTTCCTAAGGTCTTATCTAGGATGTTTTTCATAGTTACATGGTGAACCCGTGTCTAATTCAGTAACCTGTAGATAATGCTTAAAGGTGGCTTTCTGTCAGCTTGAAAGGTGAAAATGGTGTTTATGTTCCAAGGTGTGCTTGTGCTCGTCTGTTTTCTTAAAAATGTTACGCCATTTCTGCATTGCACTAAACCTGAATCCTAGTGTTTCAGTGATGTTATGTTCTCTGCTCCATTACTAATCCTTACTATTTTCTTTAGAATGCTAAGTAGCACTTAACTTGTAGTAGTACAAAAAGAAAATATACACAAAAAAGAAATTGGTGATTTATTTTTTAAGATTGACAATCTCGGAGAGCAGTCAGCTGGGAAGTTACAGCTGTATTCTGAAAGGTGAAGTAGAAGTCAGTGCAACGTTTCACTTGCAAGGTAATTTAATTATTTTGTATTTATTTTAAGTTTTTGTTTCAGCTGACCACTGCAAAGCTGTATTAGTATTCTTCCTGAATAGTATGGAAATTGCAACCTAATTTGATAAGTAGTGGCTAATATAGTCAGGCTAAGTGAGAATAACTAAGTATCAAAGTAATTTTTGTAGCATGGATGGAAGAATTTTGAACCAAAACCTAGAAGCCTTTAAAAAAAATTCTAATACCCAAAAGAGCATGCAAGTCTAGTTTTTTACACTTATTGACTAATTGATTTTTCCCTTCTCTCTCCATCTCTACAGCAGAAGTGAATATTCTTCACTTTCTGGGGCATGGGAATAAAGGATGGTGTCTCAGATAAACTTCTTCAAAAAGTAGAGCAAATAGTTTAGAAGTTTGGTCTGAGGTTTGATGTTAAAAATGAAGTAATGATTGGTAAAATGGAGGCAAAATTCTTAAAATTTCATTTGTATTTCTGAAACACTACATTACTGCTTTAGTGCATCTTTTATTCTGTAATAGTATAAGAATAGTACTTAGATGAACTTAGATTAGTGTGCTTCATTGGGCAGTATGAGTGCCCGTTCTTCTATTTGTGTTCTCTTCTCCAATAATGTTACCGTGGAAAGTAATAGGTGAAATCCAGTTGCATGGAAGATGTGTGGTAATGAAACTAATACAAGCTGCTGATCTGATGAATAACTGATGGGAGTTACTCCCTTCTTTATTCCCACTGTCCAGATTTTGCAAGAGCAAGGCAAACATTTCATGTTTGAAGGCTGATGTATGAGAGATTCTCCCTGAATACAGGCTCTGAGAAACCCTAACTCTTCAAATCATTACCCTAACCTCAGCTAAACTAGCCAGTAGGGTTCCCTAATTTAGCAGCTGCAAGCTGCCTTTGTGCAGTGGGATATCCAGTAATAGGACTTGAGGAAACTTGCCTGGGTTCAAATATCAAATGTTGATACCTGCTTTCAGACCTTCAGCCAGGAGAGACTAGCTTGCAGTACTTAATAAATACAAAGTTGTAGTTTATTTATGCCTTTTAATCTCTAAAAAATTACTTATTTTTCTTGTCAGCGTGTGGGTAAGGTTTAGTTGAATAGCTAACTGTGTAGATGGAAAAAAGTCCAAGGAGACCTTATTTTTTTTTTTGTAAGTACAGAATAATATTACAGTAAGGGCAGCAATGACTCAATAGGAAAGTCATCTTTTCCAGAACAGTGCATAGGACTCGTTGATTTATTATAAGAAGATGAGAGAATTGCTTCACGATGGTTGAATGCTGCCACTTGTGATGCCATAAAAAGTACTAGCTTGATGCTTTTTAAGATTAATGTGAGAGCGAAGGAAATGGGAAAGAGAAGTCCTTGAATCTTACAGTCAATAATGCAGGGAGAATGATTCTCAAACTGAAAGATGAGTAATGTGTTGGTATAGACTTAGTGGCTAAAGTCATCACTGCTGTAACTAACTGCAGTAGCTTTTCCACTAGGCAGTTTGGGATTATTTAGTGTGTTACCTCTCCTCTCCTTTCCCCCTGGTTCCTGGCCTGGAATAACCCCTCAGATTCTGAGGAGTTCTGTTTTTACTCAGGTTTGCAGAAAATAATGAAATACTTACAGGAAGTTCAAGTTAAGAAACACAGATGATGTTCGTGGGTATTATAAAATGTTGTGAAGTACTGCTAGCTTCTGAAAGGGTAGAATAGATTGATTTCTTTGCCCTTTGATCAGGGATCCTTAAGCAGCTGTTGAGGTATGCACAACATGAAATTGCTCTGGTTTTTAAAGCAGTGTGGACATCTGACTGGTGTACATGCTGATGCTGACACCTGTCTGTTTGTCTCTTCAAAAGTTGGCTTTGTGCAGCAGAAGTATTTTGTCACCAAATTTGATGTGATCTACTTGCAGAAATACTTGTGACAGTCCTTGCATGCATTCAAGGAATAACAACTGTTACAGAGCCAGATCCCAGAACTTGTAGTGGATATTCATATCCTTAATTGTGGCTAATGTGGTCACATACATTGCTGCCATGCCTGTAGCTGAGCTTTTCCACTAATCAGTGTGGCTAAATCTCTTTGCTTGTTGTGCTGGGTGCATCGGGTTTTTTATCCCAACCTGCTTGTATTTCCTCCTTTCTAAATTGCAAGGGAGATTGCAGCAGCAATTAGTGGGGTCTTCTCTTTTAATGACATCAGAGAAGATACTCTGCCAGTACTCTTTAAAAGGATAGTGTCTAATGATTAAAACATATGCATGGAGTGAGAACTTCACTAGTAAAGAGTCTTGATGTATGGTGCAGCAAATTCTGAGTGAGAACAAAACAGTGTTCTTATTAACAAATTGGTTTCATATATATTTCTGGACAGGAAACTTAAGTTTGAATACACATGAGAAGTGGACTTTTTTGGAGAAAAAATAATTTGTGCAGTCAAGAAGGGGAGAGGACAAGAACAATCTTAGCTTGTATCAAATTGTTCATCATAACTGCTGAAAGCAAATACTTGGCCTGTTTAGTCTAGTGCGATCAATAAAATCTGAAGTATGTACTGGATCTGTACTTACAAAGTAGAGCAATGAAACTTGAAGTAAAATTTAAAATGAATGGATCTGAGGAAAACATATTGATAAACATCCTAATAAAGAGAGAAAGGAGGAAGAAGGGGAAATACTTCAGTATAATACATTTGCTAAGCTCTAACAGTATCTGTGGGATAGTCTCAATACATTCAATAGCCTTTCTGGGCACATGTTTTTGGAAGCTTGTGGGGCACCTGCAGTTAACAGTGGCTAGGAAAAGTAGCTCTATAAAGTTAAACTGATGTCTTGTTTCTTGTTGGCTGTATTCTGTCCTCAGCAGGATTGGATTGAAAGTCCTTTTTATTGGCATGCACCCAAAAATCATTGCTTCAGCTCAAAAATATTTGTAACTACAAATCTCTATCAATCTGCAGTTTTTTCTTAGTTACAGAAAAGTTCTCTGTACATACAACTTGTCAGATAACCATGATGTAGTTACATTGTGACTGGAATAGACTTCTAACAGTTTCTGCAGATTGAGTGAAATTGCAGGAAGATAATGTTTGTTTCTAGTGTACTAGAACTGAAGCATGTAGCTTGCAGCTGCCAGGGAAAGGAAAGAGGAAATGGGCGAGGGTAGAAATCACAGTCTGATTTTTTTTTTCACCTGATCTTTGGTATTAATTGGCAACTTTCAAGATCACATAGCAACTTAAAACAGGGTTCCTCTAGTCTTCTGCGTGGATTATATATCTGAAATACCAGCCCAAAATGACTCCTCATTTACATCATGTCATGAATGATAGAATCATGAGGGTTTTAAGTGGAAAAAGTGAATGGAGTACTATAAATGAATACCTAAATATATTCTTTCGTAACACTAATCAAAACCTGTATCTCTCAATACAGATTATTTTTCCTTATTCTTAGTACCAATGATTTTTTTTCCTTGTTCTTAGTACCAATGATTGAAGGAAAAGAAAAACCCATAATCACTTATGAAGGAGATGTAGCTGTAATGGTTTGTAAAACTGAGTATGCTCCCACGAATTGGATCTGGTATATGACCAATGGAACTGAGCTGGTAAGATCTCCATCTGTTGGCCAAGCAAAATAGTGTGACAAAAAATAGGTGCAGATACTTTGTGAAGTATAATGACTCTTTACTGCAAGCTCTGCAAATTGCATTTCCATTAACTTTAATGGAACTCTCTGTATGGAAATGGAAAAAAAAATGTGTAATATTTATGAGTATTCATTGTTCCAGAGATGTAGTTTTTTGTTCTGGTTTGTATGATGTTTATTTTTCAAAAAGGCCCTGCCATACTCCCATATAAACAAATCAGGTGAGTCTTGAGAGACTTATTTTTACTGTATTTATACTGGTTATACTATTCAAATCTTGCCACTGGATACAAAAACAATCTTACAGTGGGACGTGCTTTCACCTATAAAATGTTGCATGACCCTTTACTTCCTCCAGGTACAAGTAATTCTATTTCGTAGCTTTATGACCTATCTAGGAATTATAGCTTCCTAAAGCACTTTGGTTTAGCCTGCTTCTGAGGGCAGCACTGTGATCTGATGAGAGGAGGTAAGTAGATCTGTCTCCTTTATACTGCTAGAGATTAGCAGTGACTTGTAAGAGTGTCAGTGTATTTCCCAGGGAAGCAGAGTTCCCTCTTCCACTTCTTGAAAGTGCATGTTTTGTGCTGTGGTGAAACTTGCACCTTAGATCTGGCAGCTGAGGATGCCTTTGTCATTGGACAGTCAAGAGAGCCAAAGGTACCTTTTATCTGGTCTTAAATAAACTAAAACAGGTCAGACAATTTGCTCTCTGAAAGTTTGTATTTTCCTCCAGTGAGTCTAGAGGGAATCAGGGTGTCCAGCTAAAATAAATTGTTCCCTTTATAGTGGACTAATCGTGCTTTACAAATGCCTTTTGTTCCTAACTCATTGTACGTGTCTATGCAGAACTGTATGTTGATGATACTATTTGATTAAACACCTTCTCATTACATGAATAAGACTTGCAATGTATTTTTTTCAGGTTGCCATTAATCCGTCTTCTCATACAAACAAGTTTCAAATTAAGAAACAATCTGCCAATGTAAACCGTCTGGAGATACTCAAGCTCACCAAGGAAGATGTCGGTGTATATTGGTGTGAAGCTGCTTTTAGATTAGGGAGCAGTAAAAGGAGGTTTGAACTTAAAGTTCTGTCCATCATGGCACCTCTCAAACCCTTCATAGCAGTTGTGGCTGAAGTTGTTATTCTTGTAACTACAATTGCCCTCTATGAGGTGTATTCGAAAAGGAAAGGAGAAGGTAAGTTTTGGTGGGGGTTTTTTATTTGGTTGGTAGGTTTGGGTTTTTTAATTAATTTGTAGCTTTCTGGTGAAAGTGCAGCCAAAGCTAGAAAGGTATGACCTATAGCGCATCATATATGAAGATGTGTCTTTTTCACATCTGTATTTTTGATAAAATTCTTTCTTCTAAAACACTGCAATGCAAGGAGCTTTCAATAAGCAATACCTACCCATAACAGATTTGCTATAGTCCTGGGGTTTTTTTTTTCCTTACAATACAAGGGAATTTAGAGGCTATAATTTTTGAGGGAATGCTTAGGAATGGAAGCAATTCTTGGTAGCCTTGATGGGAGAAATTTCTTTAACCAAATTTAGTAAGAAGGAAAAATGCATGTGTCTAATATGTACATAAATGCATGTTATCTGTATTTTAAAACACAGAAATTTATAAACCTATATAATACAATTTGTATTAAAATCAGATTAATAAATTTTATCAAAATAAACTTTTTCACCAGTTTGGAGGTAATTCCCTTGAATAGCTAGACAAGGTAATTTGAAATACAAATTTAAGAAAACTAATAAAATGAAAAAATAACATTTTGTTCTGATTAAACAATGAGTAAATGTACTAAACAAGAAGTTTTCTATTGTTTATTAAATGGATGCTTATACATAATACTTCTTTTGTTCTGCAGAAGGTGAAAGAGAATTTGACCAAATTGAGCAACTGTAAGCAAAAAATTTCTATACTGTAGTTCAGTATTTGCTCTTACGTGTATTGGTGTACAAAATTATACCTTGTTGTTGATCCCATTGGAAAGGGGGATGATGGTGAATGTGAAAGAACAGTTTATTCTTTTCCTTAAAACTTCCTAATTCCAGAGTGAGCAGAACACTATTTTCTACCTGGCACTTGATTTTGAGATTAAGATTTTTTTGTGTGTGTTTTTTTGTTTGTGTTGGTTTTGGGGTTTTTTGGCTTGAGTTTGGTTGGGTTTTTTTTGGTGAGAGCACCATGTAGCCTCATAAGTTCATTCTAGAAGAGTATAACTGCAAAGAAATAACTTCCAGGTGAAAGTGTAACAGAAGTGGCTCTGATTTTTTTTTTTTTCAAAGTATATTTGTCCATATTAAAATACATTTCTCTCTCTTGCGTGTGGTCAAAGCCCTAACTCTAGAGGCTAAGCCTGTAGTTGCTGGGCTGTTGAGAGCTGTTGGCTGTTTTGGGGGATAACTCCAGCCTCTCAGGAGGTTTCACACTGTGCTGGTAGCTTGGGCTTCCTGGGCTGCACTGCTGGGGCCAAAGGAGCCAGGTGTAGGCACTTCTGTTGCTATTCTGCTGTTTGAGGGTCTATGCTCCCATGCTGGCTCCCCTGTCCTTGGGATCATGTCTTTCCTAGGCTTGTTTGCTAAGATATGCTTTACTTATCTCTCTGCCTGTCCTCTGAAGCCTAATTCCCTTATTTAGCCTGTTTACCTCTTAAAACAAGAGGAAAGTTGCCTAGCAGTTCCTCATTTTAGATGTGTCCAGTATACTCTAGTTTTTGTCCCCTTGATCCCTTCTGTCCTCCTGTGTTTGTGTCCCTTTTTCTTGAGTAGCTCTCTTTCCCTCCTTGAATTTTTTTTTTTTTTTTTTGCGGCAGTGGCCTTCTTTGTTTCCCTGTGTTGTGTTCACTTTCTCATTCTTTTTTCCACTGCTAGCTGAAAATATATTTTGGTGCTTTTCCACTTACCTGAACAGACTTAAAGCTCTAATTCAATTACGGTATACAGTGGGAGTATGTCTTGGGAATATAGTATGCTATTATACTGCTGACTGTTTGGGGTATGTCTTGGGTTGAAAATTGAATAATTGTCTTTATTGCACAGCCTGCTTCTCATAAACATCCTGAAAATACCAGGATGGTTACACAGAATAGTGCACTAAAATAATATTTTTGTGCTTGTGGGATGTGGTTCTGTACAGTTGCTTAATCTTTATTGTGGAATTCTTAGATAAACAAGTATGAGGAAAATTTATTTAACTATGTAATTCCCCAATTCAAGAACTGAAAGTTATTTCTACTATTGGCTGTTTAGAAGATGGATTTGTGTACCGGAGAGTGGCTCCAAAGGAACACGTCTGGTCTGTTAAGTCAAGGGATGACTAATACAGCTGTATTTGGTTGATGAGGCTGTGATTAAAGGTCACTTCCAGCCGTGTATTTATGTGGGAGTGTAGTGAATCACAAACTTTTTTTTAGCAAGAGAACTTTTAATTCAAGTCTTTATTGTGATCCACAGCATAATAGCTAGTTGCAGTTACTCCAGAAGGAGACTAGAAATAATTGTGCTATCTTACACTTAAAAGTTGAGTAGTGGAATGTAAATTTTTTTTCTTATAGTAAATCAGAAGACGACATTGCTGGGGAGCAAAAGTAGTTCTAGGCAAACAAGAAGTTAATCTGGTTCCTTGAAAGGTAAGTAAGAGATGAAAGAGAGGCCAGAGTTTACTTTTCTCTTGAGCAGCCTAATACTGGGACAAAGAAGTCCCCTGTGCCATCTCAATCTTTTTTTTTTTTTTTTTTACAAGGGAGCAACATAGTAATTAAATAATTGTTTAGGTAAAGTAAGATACAGTCAAACGAGAAATCAAGTTCAAATCTTTTAAACTCAATTGTGTTGTCATTGTCATTGTGATTTACTAGTTCTGTTAACCCATGCAGTCTTTAAAATGAGACCCAGGTTAACCTGCTTGACTCCTGATCATGAAAGAATCCAGTGAATGCCAAGGGTAGGTGCTGAAATGCATAAGAAGTGCTGCTGTGTTCAAAACCCCACTCTTTTCAGCTATATTTTGGGTATCAAGTGAGTTTATGGAGGAAGGATCCTCCGTAATAGCACGTGGGGAATATGACAGTACTGGAGAGATGAAGCAAGGGATTAGAGGACTCTGGGAAAGAAGAGTGGGCTTAATAGATGGTGATTGAAAGGACTAGTTGTAGAGTAAGGAAGCAGAGGGTGTGTAGCCCCGTGAAAGCTATATAATCCTGATCCTCTACCCTCGTTACAGTGTGATTATAGGCTGTTTCTACTTATGCCATCTGGAAATGCTTGTCAGACGATGGTCTGTCAGTTGAGGACCAGTCCTATACGTACTTGTTTCTCTTCTGCATCTGGCACCTCAACCTCTAATCTGTAGATGAGAGGTGTGAATGACTTTGCATTCATGTCACTGCTGGTTCATCCTTACCACAAGCCATCTACCCAAGTAAAGATTGTTGCCTTACCCTTTGTTTTAAAGAACAGGAGACATGTCAGGTAGAGTTCACATAAAGAGAGTAACAACTCAGAAAATGATCCAGAACAAATACTTTCCAAGATTATGGTAGGGTGGGGAAGAGAATCAGACGAGTGAAAATGGGTGAGCCCAGTGGCTGAGATACTACTTAACAGAAGAAAGTGAAAGCTGAGCACAGAAGCAAAAGAAAGTATTCATTCACTATTTCTCATGGGCAGACAGGTGTTCAGCTGTCTCCAGGAAAGAAGGGCTTCATCATGCTCTGATGTGTAAATAGCTGCTTGGGTTAATCAGAAAAACAAATGCTATGACTCTGAATGTGTGTTCCCTCCCCATTTCTCCTCCTTCCCCCAGCTTTACATGCTGAGCATGATGCCCTATGGGATGGAGTATTCCTGTGATCAGCTGGGGGCAGGTGCTCTAGCTGTGTCATCTCCCAACTCTTTCTATTCCCTCAGCCTCCTTGCTGGTGGGGAGAGGACAAGGCCTTGTGACTGTGTAAGCACTGATGAGCAATACCTAAAACATTCCTGTTCTATCAGCACTGTTTCCAGCACAAATCCAAACCTAGCCCTATACCAGCTGCTGTGAAAAAAATTAACCTTATTGCAGTCAAAACCAGCAACACAAGGATTTATGTCATGTTGGATCTGAGGTTCCATTCTTACAAAGTTCCTTTGACACATAGCACTCAGTCAATAAATAAGGATACTTCTCTGAGAATCACCTGCTTTGTCTTCATATACAGTGTCAAAAGTTTTAATGTCTTAACATGATAAATGCCAATTGCTCTCTGTAACTCCCTGAAAATACGTTGTAGCAAGGTGGGGATCAGTCTCTTCTTCCAAGTAATAAGTGATGGAACAGGAGGAGATGGTGTCAAGTTTTATCAGGGGAGATTTAGATTGGATATAGAAAAACTTTATTCACTAATGAGGTAGTCAGGCACTGGAACAGGCTGCCCGGGGAAATGATGGAATCATCAACACTGGACATGCTCAGAAGGTGTGTGGATGTGGCACTTGGGGTTGTGGTTTACTGCTGAATATGGTGGTGCTGAGTTAATAGTTGGACTTCATGGTCTTAGGAGGTCTTCGCTAACCTAAATGATTCTATGATTTGATTTGAAAATTGGACCATTCAAAAAAACATGCATTGATTAGAATGTAGTTTATTTTCAGACAAATACAGGAAAATACTAAGCAGTAAAATAACAGAATTCATATTATAATGAAATGTGTTTATTCGTTTTTATTGCAGGAGATTTAAAACAACAGAAGTGGAAATCACCACAAAATTACAGAAGATGTATGCAGCTATGCATTTTAGACATTCACTATGCTTTGAAGTAAAGTCCTCTACATCTGAGAAATGAGATACTTTTAAAATAGCTCTGAAACTACTCATTTTATACAGGTGATAATATGATATACTGCATTTAGACCTTTATCTGTAAGCTTGTTTGTCGTTTTACTACTAGCAGGTGGTTTTTTACATGATTAGGCTTACTGTTGGTTTATGATTGGTCTGTTTGATTTTTATTTCCTAAACTGGAACTAGAGTTGTATTCACAGAATAAATGGTTAATATGGAGTGGGCGTGTTATCTGAGTGTTACAAAACTGGACATGTAAGATCAAAAAAGTATTTCCAGCAAAGAAAATGCCTTTTACTAGCTGATGAAGCAAATGCAATGCAGCTGTTTTTACCAAAGAAATGGTGAAAGGGGAATCTTTATCAGGACTTAAATGAAACATTAAGAGTTGCAATTTACTCTGAACAGTAAAATGTCTTCAGTCTGACTTTTCTTAGCTTTATTTTGGGTTCTACTTCCTTGTAGTCCTTAGTAGGCTAAACACTGAAATACCATACAGCGGAGCTATTTCAGGGTAGATGAAAGAAGTAATGGGGATATACAGTACCTTCTCAGACTATAACTGCAATAATTCCTTATGTTTGAACAAATTACTGCACTCTATGGGGCTGGCAAAACCAGTTTGGTTTTTAGAATTTATACGGAATACTGAATTTTCAGGAGTATACCTACACGTGCTTCTGATCATACATACTGTCTAGTTGGTACTTCTGCTTCTTTCACCAAACGGTTGTTTTTTAAATTCCTTGCAAAGCACAAAATGGGTCTTGAGCAGCTAAATTTTTCAGGATAATAGGATAAAGCGATATGAATACCCCTACTTCTCTTACTCAACAATTGTGACATTGCTGTTAATGATTTAATGTACTGCTTTAGAAGAGTGAGTTGCCACAGTACCAATTAGTTACATTATGCATTCAGCAACTGAAAAATGTTCAGCTAATAAGAAAACAGTTGGTTGCATCACTTGCCTGTGTTTGAAATAATTAAAACTTCAGTTTTGAGAAGAAGCAAAAACTTCAGAAAAGTGTCTTTTCTCCATAAAAACATAAGGAAAAAGGCCGCATTCACAGACTCCGTAAGAAAGTGAAAGGAAAAAAACCATCTAAACAGAACTTTTCGTGCTGGTGATTTTTCTTTGAACATAAAAGAATGTAGAAAAAAACCAAATAGATAAAACAGATTTAATTCCCTTTCTTTATTTTTTCTATTTACTGTTTCTTACTGGGTTTGAAAAATATCAGAAATCCTAGCATGGGCTGTTTTGTTGGAGATAGGAGACAAAATCCAGTGTGATGTGTGCTTTTTTGTTTTTCGTAATTCATTTTCCAGTTTGAAGAACTGCAAGTTAAAGTCCAAGTAAGACACAATAAGTACATAAGCAGGTGATTGACTGTAAGGAGTGAACACTGATAAAGATTCCCCTTGCTTAGATACTGTGTTTATTGTATTTTGCCTTGGAGTTTCTGTGCACTATTAAAACCAGAATGCATTTACAGTTTTTTATATGAATTTCTCATTGATATAACAGTGCTTTTATTGTAGCAAGTAAATTTTGGCAGTTTTAAAAGGTTTACCTTTTTATATTGGTTGGCACAGTCTAGAGTTTGTAGTAATTTGTTTCTTGTAGGTGGTTAAATTGTAAAAAAGGTAGTCTTACTTAGAGATCTAAGAATTATATTCTGAATAAAGCGGCATTAATGTATTTTGCGATGGCAGTGAGGTTAGCTGCTGTCTGGAAAAAAGCCCACCACTTAATCAGAAATGGTAACATCTTTCTGCCTTCACTTAACATTCCTTCCTGATCATGCAGTTAGGCTATAAAGTTTTGGTTAACATAGGGAAGTCATACAAATAGATGATTTTTTTGGCATTAGCAGGGAAAACCTGGATTAAGCATGGATTTTAGAAGCAACACACCTTAAATCTGTCAGGACTCTTAGCGTAGTTTGATTGGCTGCTGAAACTATAGCTTTGCCTTGACCTACCCCTAGCATGTTCTGCTTGCTTTGTCTGAGGGGTTTGGTTTTTATTTTTAGGTTGGTGAGTAGTTTTTCATTGTTGTAAGTGGTTTTATTCTATGCATGTTCTCTGAGGTTTGAACCCTTTTGGGCCGCCCTACAGAGGGGAATAACAAACAATATTAAGTGGTAAATATTAAGTAATTGGCATGATTAATGGTCAACGTCAAAGCCATAAACCTTACTTTTCTTGGTCCAGTACCACAAGGAACTCTGGAAATCCTGAAATTTATCTTTTGAGAGGTATGTGTTATGTATGTTCAAAATATTCCCATTGCAGTTGCTTTATGATCTTAGCATTGAATGGAACAAAAACTTCATAACTTAAACCCCAAAACTCTAGGCAGTGGTGGTTTTTTTTGGTTTGGTTTTTTTTTTTCCTTCATTCAAGCCAGGAGATACCAAATAAGATCCAAAACAATTCTGAAATTTCCTTCAAACAGCAGTTGGAGCTAAGCGTAAGGAGCCACAAAAATTACTTTCAATAACAAAACATTAATCTGTAATAACTGACTTACATGGATAGACTGAGTCTTAACAATTACAACTGTTTGACAAATCTTGGCTTCCAAGATTAAAACCTTTTCTTCAAGAGGAGATATTTTACCAGGTTTTAGACCAGCAAAAGCCTTATCAGATTCTTAGAGGAAAAGGTTGAATTCTTTGGTATGGAGTGTGCATTACTCTGCAGTCATTCAAGAAAATTTATTAGCTGTAGGTCCTTCGACACACCTAATCCTGGGGAAGACAGGGAACACTCATCAGTACTGCTGTTGCTACTAGAATCATCATCCAAGTGCCTCTGACTTTCTTTCAGCCAGAGAACATGAGGTTTACTTTCTGCCTTTAAATTGTGCCTCAGAACTTTTGAATGGCGGCTGCTGAGCAATGAAAATCGAAAAGAAACTGATTGGTACCTGAAGTGTAGGGGAGGTTTTTGAGACAGGTGGTCCCCTAAGTGTTGAGCTACCCGGCACATATTGTCTGACCACAGTTAGGTGCATGATGATTCAGTTCTAGCTGGAAGCTCCCCCAAAATAGGAAGGTGCAGATAGTGAGGAAGCAGCCAGTTGAGAATGTACTTGAACAAAAGCACAAAGCCAAATGAGATGTCTCATAAGAGAGTTAGAAGTTACATGCTTAAAAAATACTTCTCTGCTAGTTTAAGTTTTGTAGTCTTGTTACTTCATTATGCTAGAATGTGCATACATAATTATTTGTGAAAAAGTAAGCCAAGTTGCAAACTTTACAACATCTAACTGAAAGTCTTGATTTGTCAACATTTACTGTTGGCAATTGAGTTCATTTTTGTAGTTGTATAATGTTTGTTCTGTCATATCCAGAATTACTTTCTTACAGAAACTTCTTCTTTGTTTTTGCATTCAGCTTTATATTTAACCAAAGAGATGTTGGGATTTTTTTTATTATTTATGGTACTATTTTTGTCAACTGACTTGCTGATATTTTCAGGTTGACATTAATAGTTAACAGTGCCTTGAAGGAAGAAATTTGTTTACCGTAGTTAATTTTGGTTTTCTGTTTTGGAATATGTTTGTTAAAAATTTTCCTCTGAAACTTGACAGCAAAATCTGTTTTTCTAGTGAAAGACTACTAAGCCTAATGCTTTTTTCATGCTTGCCTTATTTTACATTCTGATTTTATATTCTGTGCTCACTCAACTGTTTCATTGTATTGCTTAAGCAAATGGAAATACCCTGTGTTTGTTTGTTGTATATCAGATAATGAGGATAGTAGTTACGAGTAGTGTGAATTGATATGTGTACTTAGAAATAATTTTAATAAATTTAACCATAAAGTGATTGTGTTCTTATGCCTGGTGTCTGAGAGAAACAAAATCAAATGCCCTCTTTCTTTTTTTATTATTTTTTATTTCTCCATACCCTCAGATCTTTAGACCCAGACTGCTCATTTGCTTGATTACCCAACTGTCTTTGCTTAGATCTGTAACCTTCTAGATGGAAATTCCCAAAGATAAAGTAAAATCTGAATAATTCCTTTTTAAATGCATATACTGCATTTGGTGTTGATTCATCCTTTGTAACTTGGACATACAAGTTAGGAACTTGCATCCAGTGTTTCACTGTTAATGGGAGGTGGTGCTAAGGCTTATCTTCCAGTAGAAAATAGCAGCCTGAATAGAATCTGGATTAAGCAGGGTAAATATCAGCCTGTATCAGTCTTAATTTTTTTTTATAAAGCACAAGATACCAAAACACAGTTACATGGTGTTTGTCTTCCCATGAAGACAGATCTCTGCACTTACCTTGGAAATTGAAGTATATGCTGGCTTTTTTTCTTTGCAATTATCATTTGAAGGAACATTTAAGGGTATTTTATTAGGTTGCCACCTTCTATGGTCATAAAGGTGTAACAGGACATTTTGTTAGTATATGCACTGTTTCTGCTTTAAGTACCATATCCTTACTGATTGCTTTCTTTGTCAGAAGAGCTTAAATGAGATAAATTAAATAAACTGCACAGCAGCAAGTGTGTATTTGGTCTCTCTTTTTGGCAGTTTTGAATTTTTGTGAGCTTGTTTCCCCTTAGCAGAGGATAGTTACCTGGCAGGCAGACCTTTGGAAGAGGATAAAGTACCATTACCTGTATCTCTGCCACTTGGAGTTTGCTGTGCAGAAGGACAAGTCTGGACAAAAATAGGAAAGACTAAAGCTAGATGCTGCCAATAAATGGTCCCATCCTAAGCTGATGTAGGATGTGCAGCCGAGACCATTTGGTGGACAAGTTGCTGCAATAGAGTAAAAGTGAATCCATGTGTTTTGTAATACCAAGTAGTTTTCTATTGTCATTTTAAAAAATCTGCCATTTAAAAGGCAGTATGTAGAAAATAGAGAGTAATACCAGAGGGAGACAGAGTGTGGAGTTCTTCCAAAAGAGAGGAATAAGAGGATTTATATCCTTTGCTGTTAAGGGTCACAAGTCTTCTAAAAATGCATGAATACTTCCAACAACCATAAAGGAAAACATGAAAACAGTATTGTTTGAAAACCCCAAACGACAGCTCAAACACATACCATAGATTGGAAAGAAAACATCTCCACAGTGCAAGTAAAACAGCAATAGCCTTTCCATATTGCATAACAACTGTTGTTTACTTGCTTTAATTCTGTTTCTGTGGATAAAGAGGTGGTAATCGTGTCTGACATTTTAAAATACATTAACGTCTCCATTACTTACAGCTCCCTCTAAGACTGTCAGACAAATAAGGTCATGCAGTTACCTTTTGAAACTTGGGAATTAGGGTTTTTTTTTATAGTGATGCATTTCTCTTGGTGAGCTTACCTCAATTTTCCACATAGCTCAGCCATTGCATGCAGTTGTTCTGTGAAGAACAATATTGGTAGGTTCAGGTGCAGTGGTTCTGCTCAGTGAGCTCACACAAAGCTCTGCGGCCGCTACCTTCTATGACACAGAATTGAAGGAAAAAAGCTGTAAGAAAGAAATCCAAATCCCAGGAAATCACCAGTTCAGAAGAGTTGATTGTGTGAATCAACACATACAATGCTGAAGGATGGCCATTAAACCACAGATGAAAAGCAGAGAGCAGATTTATTTCATTACCTTGCTAACAAGGCCGGGTGGCAGAGACAGGCAGGGACACAGGCTCCATCAGGCTCAGCTTATCCTAGTGGACAGTGGGGACCTCACTGCTTTCCCCCGTGTAATGACAGGATTTGCATGTCTGCGAGAATCTTCTCTTTCCATGTGATTTCTGCTTCTCAAAGGATAAGCAGCAGTAGGCATAGGAAATGGGTGTTTTTCCACATTGGCAATTTCAGCATTCCCAGCCACAAGGTCACTTTGAGCAAAACTATTCTTTCTTCCTCACCAAGTCTTCTGGTTGTAACCCTTTTAACCCATACGTAGTGTGTATGTAAAAGTTCTTACTGGGCTTTTTCCATCCAAGTGTGTGTAGACACTACCTAGAAAACAATGCAAAAGCACAGCCTGCTTTTGGAGAAGCAAATAAAAGCCTTTCTGTCAGATCAGTTAACTTGGGAAAATGAGCTGCCTGATCAGTTTGCTACATCAGGCTAGACAGAAGGATCTGCATGTATCTGTGTGCTCCGAGGTGTCATCATGAGGAAATCAGATACAATACTTAAAAGCAGCTCAAGTGATTTTAACTTCTGCCATCGCTCAGTTTTTGACAGTGCAGACATATGAACTAATAAATATTCTGAATATTGTTTCCTGTAACCCTTTAGAGTTCCCTACCTTTGGAAAAGTTTTACATTGATCCTGGCTTTCTGGCATTGCTAGTAAGAAAAATGTGCAAAGAATGGAAGAGCAGGCTTTGTCCTAACTCACATTTTGGGAAGAATTATATCAGCTGCTTATTTCAGCTTGTAATGATAACGGAGCACATCAGATCTAGGATCCTAAGGATGACATGCTCACTTTGTTCAGCAGGAGCATAGGTGTCATCAAGTTACCTGTGAGCTACTTTAGGCCCTGTTGCCTTACTCCATGCAAAGGAAAAGGTCCTGGTAAATGGTGGAATAAGGGGAAGAATTGTGACTTTATAGAGAAGGGAAAATTTGCTCTCAAGTGCTGTGCAGTAGTCACCCCTGCGCAAAATTTAATGCAGAAGACTTGATAGTTTACGACTGGGTAAAATAGATACCGGATTTTAACAACAGGACAAATATTTTTTTCTGCCGCATTTTACATATACAATAACAATATACATTAGGTGGTAGTTACAAGAGTACACGAGGAAAAGCTATCTTTGCACAACATAATGTCCTGTTCTAAGATCATGGTCATAATATGTATGTTGAGTGACAGAAAACCAAACAAAAAAACTGTGTATCATTTGACTCTTCCTTTGAATCTAGTAAGTTTTTATGTATACATTTACAAGGTCACAGATACCCTTTACAAAAGCTGGATGATGTGCCTTTGATCTTGCCCTCCTAGTGACTGCTCCCAAAAAAAGATGCGTAAGTTAAAATACTCTGTGATGCTGTTCCATCACAGTATGGACGAACCACACTACAAATGAGCCATGTGGCTGGTCATTGTTTCGGCAGCTGGGTAGGGCAAGCAAGAGAGCATAACCTGAAGCAAAGGAGAGGAAAATTATTGTCACCCTTAGAACATTGTAAGTGAGCAAAGAGGCAGAAGTGACAGGATTTCAAAAAGCAGAGCCAGTGAGAACAGGCACGAGCAAAGGTGTGTGCCAAAGAAATGAAAGATGTTTGTTAGATTTCAAGGGAGATGAACAGCAAAAGCTAACACTGGTGGTGAATTCAAGCACACTTCAGAGCAGTTTTTTAGAAAAGCGTCTTCCTGTTACCAAAGAAGCACAGAAGTGCAAGAAAGGTAAGACATCTGGAAAAAACCTTCCCTTCACATCAGAGCCTTCTGTCTTCTTTAGTAGTTAAAAGTCTGGAAAGCATCTGGGAAGAAATCCTTCAGGTGATAGGTCTTCATGCTTAGATTTATCGATACATTAGTAAAAAGTAAAATCAGCAGACATGCGTATAGATGATACACTGAGGAAGAGTCAGTATAGGAGTTATTTGAAGGAAAACTCATGGAAAGAGTGAAATGGTGTATTGGACTTCCAAAAATTTTTTTACAAGGCAGCATACTAGCAGTGTCTGAAAAGACATGAGGGAAAAGCAACAGACCTGTTATAGAACAACAGTTGGTTTAACAAGAAACAGAAGAACATGAATAATGTGCAGGGATCAACGCCAAGATCCATGATGTTCAACATAGTAATGAAAGCAAGAAGGGTGCTTAGTGAGCTGATAGACCACTGACAGTAAACTATGAATCTTAAAATGAGTTCTCAGAGTTGTAGAAGAGAAACATTTTAAGCAAGAGTAAGTGGCAGATAAGAGAAGTTGATAGAAGCAAAACAATAGCTAGTATATGTACTAGCTATTGTAACATTGTTAGGTTGTAGTTTTCCCACAAGATGTCATTAAACTGATAACTAACTGGTGCAGCGTATTATGAATATCAAAGCTTAGACAGGCTTAAAAAGTAATTATGTAAATTCACAAATGAAAATTACTGATTACAGCCTTTGTCTCAAGGACACTCTAATCCAAGGATGGGTCAAATCATGGCAGATATCCCTGAAGCATATCACTTTGTGCCTGCCACAGTCTCATACCGTTTCTGGTGGTATGCTAAGGGCAGCAGAAAAATGCTGAATTTTTGGTCGTTCCCTTACTTCAGGGCTAATGCTGCAATAATTATGAAAAAACTGCATAATAGAGATTTATTTTTTTCAAGATTGTGTTTGTCATCACTTAGGACTAGAAGACTCTTTAGATCAAGAAAATCTAAGGTACAGTTTGCCCATTTTTAAATTTTTCCCAGTGAAAAATACCATCTAGAAACCATGTATTTACCTTAATATGGCACTAATGTTTTTACTAGTGTAAGTATGATTCTTCACCCATATTGCTTTGTATTTTGGGGTTTTTCATATGAGAAGTAATAAATATTTTAGAAGAGACAACTAAAAGGCTATTGATTTTCTTTTCCTCAATTATATTTGTTATGTTAGAAGAGATGTATTAAGGGTACATGCCCCAAAGGTCTATGCCTGTCCTGTTGTTGAGTAGCTGGCTGTGGGGATGGTTTGACCCTGGCCAACAGCCAAAAACCCACACAGCTGCTCTCTCCGTCCGTCTGCTTCCCTGTGAGACATGGAGGAAATGGAAGGCAGGCAAAACCACTCTGTCATCAAGACAGTGACACTTTAATAGGGGAAGCAAAGGCTGTGCATGCAAGCAAAGCAAAACCAGGAATGCATTCACTGCCTGCCATTGGTGGGCAGATATCCAAATGCTTCCGGGGAACCAGGGCCTCAGCATGTGTAACAGCTGCTTGAGAAGGCAAATGTCATGTCCTCTGTCATATCTTACATCCTTTCTCTGAGCCTTTATTGGATGCTCTATGGGGTGGAATATTTCTTTGGTCAGTTAGAGAGTTGTCCTGGCTAGGTGGCCTTCTAATGCCCTGCACACCCTGAATTTACTGTCTGGGGAGTCGGAGCAGGAAGAACAAACCCTTGACACTGTGCGAGTTTTGTTCAGCTGTGGCCCAAACATCATTGCTGTATTATCAACACTGTTTTAGCCATAATTTTAAAGCAAGCGCTGTATGGGCTGCAGTGAAGGACGTTGACTCATCCCAGCCAGACCCAGTACACCAACATTTTACAAGGTTGAGTCTCCTTTCCAACACTGTCCCAGAAACAAACCACAAAATCTCTTTTTTTCCCATACAACTGTCATAAACTTACCAAGCTTCTTGCCCACTGAGTTAATTGACAGTAAATTTCTAACAGGAGTCAAAAAGCCAGCAGCCGAAGTAATGAGAACAATCATTTAAGCAATACAATTCCTACCCCTTCTGCTGAAAACACTGAATGTAAAAGATATCATTCTTTAAAGCATATGTCATTCAATAGTTGGCAATAGGTAAGGCAAATATACTTCTTTTGGGATTTTACAGTTTTTCAAATAATCCGTATTTGCCACTGGAAATTTTCAAGACTTGGGGTGTTTCTGGAAGTAAAGACTTCATGCAAGATGAAGCAGCAATATAGTCAGATTTAAGGCTGTTATTTGCTTTTTCATCTCTCTTCCACAAATCTTAGCAGAAGATGAAATCTAATCTTCTACTTTAAGGTCCAGCTGGGAAATTGATCCTAGGTCCATCATATAGTGTGAAAGTTCATAAGTACCTCTCCGTTAATCAGTCTGCACAAAAAACAGCTAAATCATTATCTATATATGTGGGAGGAAATCAAGCAAAATAAACTTCTCATAATTTTGTACTCTACAAATAGGAGTTCAATATTATAATTTCCTTTAATAAATCTATTCATAAAAGCAAATTACCTTATGTTGCACAGTGCTTTGAAGATGTACCTTGTACTAGGTATATATTTACACCCTATCTGTTTAGAGTTAGATCAGAGTAAAGGCATCTAAGGTTCAGGTGCAACGTGTTTGGTCATTGCTTACTAGGACTTGGACAGCAAAAAACAGATTCAGGCTTGGATCTGGTGGTGTAAATCTGTTGACTCATTTGTCAATCCAATGACTTCACTGACCAATGTAGCCTACATTTAAATTAATTTATCCTGAAAAAAATCTTGATGTTGTTTTTATGGAGAAATGGAAGAACTGTTTCTGCAATAGTAAAACGGTCACAAAAATTCCTTGCCGCTGCTCACTATGAACCTGAGTAACAGGCGACTCCCAACCTCTGAAAAGGAAATTCCTGTAGCACAATGCTGAAAGCTACAAAAGGGTAGATGATAAACTCTGCCCCAAAATGCAGGGAGCAAGTGAGGCAGGTGGGAAGTTATTTTAACAGGGGGAACCCAGTCAGAAAACAAAATGACACTTGATGTGGATTTGTCAGGAAATTATTTATTTAAACTACTGGGCAATTAAACAAAAAGCACCAATGAAAGAAATCCTACATCCTGTTTATCAAAACTTGATAAATGAAATAAAAATACTGCTCCCTTGTCAGTGCTGTAGCACTAATGACAATGAAGAAATAGGTGATAGCACATGCTGTCACTCAATTTCTTACTGAAATCGTCCAGTATCACTTAATTGTAAGGAGTTATTCATTATCATCACTGAATGGAAGGGAACACAGAAACATGGTTAAAAGACAAAAATGCAGACTAGGATGAGACATGGGGCAGTGGTTTTACTGAAAGATAGCAAACAGATTGTTGCTGAAAAGAATATAGCAGAAGAGATTTCTGGAAGCTTAAATTAACAATATTAACATAGCATTTGAAAAAAATCCTGTAAATGGAAGTGAGATTTCCATACAGAGGTTTGGCGAATAACTGGAGATCCCCAAGGGGAAAGATCTATGAGGTATACCCAGCTAAAATTAAGAGCATTGGCAAAGCACCAACACATTGAACTTAGAAGCATGATCATGGTCTCTTATTTGGTTATCAGTCTAGTACTAACATTGATTGATTGCTTTACTTTTTGTTTTGGGGGATATTTTTAACCACTGACATGCCCAACCATGCAACTTAGGAGAAAATAAGGTTCTAGTCTATTTCATTTTCCCCCTTTCTGGTATTACATCAAGGCAAGTTAAAGCCATTTTAACTATTAAGTTCCAGATCATGTTTAAAAAAATAGTATTTTTCCATTACAGCAGTTCATAAGCTCTCAGTTGGTGTAAAGGTACAGAACTGACACAGCTGAGTCAATCAACCAAAACCCCGTCTTACTTTTTTTGGTTTTTATCAAACTCCCCTGCTCTCACCACCAATTCTATTCATCAATGCCCATGCTGATAGGTAACATTTCAATCAGGGATAGACTTTCTAAAGACTTCTAGCAAATTCAGTACATGGAAAGAATAATATAAAGTTCATACTAACTAGATAATCCTGGAGTGCCTCAGACACACAGCAGCCTTACCTATCCATCCATTTTCAGACTGTGAAAGAAATTGGGTGCTGGTGTTTGGCACCTGTGTCACAATCTGTGGAACCTCATGTTGCTTGAGAAGTTCAGTGTGTGTCACATGGAGCACTTCTGTGCCAGCCACATAGCATTAGGACAAGGTAATGGTGATAGCATTACCACACATCTCTACAGACCTTTACCAACTCTGGTTCCTTACATTATGAATATTTATTAAGTTTTAAATGAATATTCATAAGGGATTAAAAACTGGTTGGTGTTGATTTATTTAGTTCAGCCCAATTCGAAAACATCAGTGGCCAAATACCAGCAGTAGAGTATTGTGATTGCCAGCATTAAGCAGTTCAATGGTATCAGTAGAAAGTAATTAGCTATCAATATTTCAAAAGCAAACTGAGACTGCAGGAGAGACAATAATTGGTCTCTCTCCATGCCTGCACCATCCGAGCTGCAGGAGTGTTTGGGCGCTGTGCAAATCTTCTCTTTGGCCGGAAGGTGTCACTTTGTCACCACTGTTTGCAGGATTGGGACGAGCTGCTGTCAGTCTGCAGGGCCCCGCAGTGCTCAGAGCCCCGCAATCCGGGAGCAGCGGCCGCACACGGATGGCCCAAGCACAGGAATACCCTGAGCACGGGGATGCCCTGAGCACAGGGATACCCTGAGCACCAGGATATCCTGAGCACAGGGATGTCCTGAGCACTGGGATATCCTGAGCACAGGGATGCCCTGAGCACTGGGGTGCCCTAAGCACAGGGATGCCCTGAGCACTGTGATGTCCTGAGCACAAGGATACCCTGAGCACTGGGATGTCCTGAGCACAGGGATACCCTGAGCACAGGGATACCCTGAGCACAGGGATATCCTGGACACTGGGATGCCCTGAGCACTGGGATGCCCTGAACACATGGATGCTCTGAGTGCTGTGGCTGCAGCCACCAACCTGAGGCACACAGCTGGGCCTCCTGACACAAAGTCAAAATGTCACTCACACTGCAAGCGTGCCTATCATTCTCATTTCTGATGGTTTTAAGAGATGTTACTGTTTTCTATCTGAGAATTAGGTAATATTCCTAAATTTCTGCACCCATTTTATTAGCTTTCTTTTTGCCAGCATTTGGCAATATGTACATCACAGGAGATAGGACTACTTTCTGTTCAAAGAATCAAGTTACTTAAGTTCCTGAACTATTTTGTTTCATTTTAAACTACAAGAGACCGTGCTGCTTCTGACAACTAACAGATGACAGGGAAGTGTGAGACCAAGGCAGCAATGTTACTGAGAAGCGAGTGGGAGGGTAGGGAAGAAAAACAACAGCAGTGGATTCTCAGACCTGATGTTTTCTTTCCTAACATTGGGCACTTCACTCAGCCTCCCAGCTTAGACATTTATCTATCCTACTCCATCTGGATTTCATGAAGAGACAGAGAGATGCGTCCAGTAGCAACACCCAGTCGAGGTAGCCATAAACCTGCTGTCTGTCTGTGAAGCAGCTTGAGCTAAAGGACTCCCCCTAGTTCGGCATCACTGTAAAATGCTGGAAGATAGCACCAGGACAAATCTGGACCACCTCTTCTTCACTGTCCCTTTTCAACAAGAAAGGAGGAGGATGCAACGCTTGAAACACCGATTTATATCAGTTGTAAAAGGTGTAGACATCTTTTTCCCTGGCAAAGTTCTACTTGTTTCCACAACTCCTTTCCAGCACCACAGATTTTATTCAAAAGAAACACTCTGTGAGAAGCAGATCTGTGCAAACATCCTTGCAAATGTTCTGGGGAGTAGCAGTTTTTAGATAATCACCTTCTGCACAGCCTTCACACACTCTCCTTGTCAGATCCTATTAGAATCACTGTGAACAACACTACTGTGTTATTCCAGCATTATAACTCACTGTTCTGAACCATGTTAGTTCATAACGTGCTGTGCCAGTACAAAAGACATGACCTTCCAGAATGGAGTTAATGAAGCATTAGGCAAGCACAATAATTCTATAAAAGCAGAAATATGTAACATATAATATATGCAGAAAAATGACTGCTTGGTATGCTTCCACTTATTATGATACATGGCCACAAAATGGCTCTCTGTATTTCAATTTAGGAACAACAATAAAGTTCATTGAATATGTTTGATCCTTTCCAATGTGATTGAAAGAGCGGCAAATTTTTCTCTAACTCATACCTATATTAAAAAGATATCAGGGAGCTCTTGTAATTCACTATTTATCTTAAATAATGCTTTATGGAAATCTTAAAAAGCGTGGAAAAAACCAAAAGGAAAGTACTGCTCTTACACAGCATATTAAATACCAGATTCTCATTACTTTTCCAGAGAGAATGAGGACATCCATTTTGTAAGGTACAATAGGTCAAATCAAAAATTCCCATCAGCATAGTCAAAATGTATTTAGAGCCCAGAGCATCCCATCAGGGAGGCTGCAAACCAAGAAAGCCAGAAGTTCCTGAGGAGCTCTCAGGAGTGTCTTCCTTTCTGAGAAAGATAGCAGCTCCAAGGAGCTGCCAAAACGTGGCCGCTTTGCAGCTGTCTGAGGTGACAGAAAATGGGCTGTTGCTGCGTGTGTACAGTGCCTGGCTTAATTCGCTGACAAATTGGCAATATCGTTATACCAATGTATATCATGTGAACTATTCACATTTTCTAGTTCATTGGCTAAGAATGTGGTATTTGACATACTGTTATGTCCATCTATATCGTGTGAACAGGATTTATTTTCAACTGCATTGACTAAGCATGTGTTACTATTTGAAATAAATCTTGATTATTTTAGCTTTATTTGGGCGTTTTTTTTAGTCTGCAGCATCCCCACTTCTAAAATATTTATGGATTTTTTTTAAAAGTTTGCTTTATGTGCTTTCTTCTCAGTCCCTTGAGGAACACACAATTCCTTTCCTATCTGAAGACCTTTAACACCAAGTCCCAATTTCTGGAATAAATGAAGACACAAGGTGGTGATTATTTTTTTTGAATACAGCTTTCGATTTGGTTTGGGATTAGCATCCTGGCTAAAGGTCAAAATATACTCTTTTCTGGCAAATAATTGTAAGTCTCTGCCAGAGTCTTTTCCTCTTTTTCCTCCTATTACAAACTCTATTGCAGCAATCTCAATGGAACAAAAAATAAACAACAACAACAACAACAACAAGGTTGTTTTAATGATTTAGATAATTTAGATATCTATCACTTTAGATACAGAAAATATTTCTTTGTAGCTAATATTGATGAACAGTGGAAAACTAAGAAAGCAAGTTGAAATGTATACGAAATATGTAATTTTAAAAAAAGAAATGCGTATTATAAAGTGAGTATTGTAGAACTGTACTCTGTTCTTAGTTATGAAATATATTCATATTTTGTTTCCATTAATTCCACTAAAACTCAGGTTTGCTCTGCCAGGTCTTATCTAGCTTAATACATTGTTCATAGAATAAGCTAAGTCCTACCTCCTGCTGGTCTCCCAAATATAATCAGATATTACTGCCTTTTATCATATGTCTACATGAGGATTTTGTTTTTCAGTGGTGATTAGGCCAGGCGGAGGTTAATGAGGAACAGTGTGCACAGAATGTGACCTTGCAAAGCTGTTTTATCCCCCAGCAGCTCACAGAAAAGTCCTTTCTAGTTTGCAGTGAGTCATTAATTTTAGCTGACAGACCTGAAGGCAGCATAGATGTGAGTGTGCAGCCTGCAAGTCACCTCTCTCTGCTGACCTAACCAATGAAATCACTCTAATTTCTACTGTCTTCTCCAATTTACCAGCAGTTCAGAAAAACTCCTGCTCATCCCCAGACACCCCTTTCCAAAACTACCCGAATCTTACAGCAGTATCAAATCTTGCAGCGGTGTGTTTGTGACAGACTCCCAGCTGTCCAGCCTAATATGCAAGAACAGTAATTAATATTTTATATGATTCATCAGCAATTAAAGTGGGAAATATAAAATTGGTTATCATTTATTAAAGAGAAGCTGAAATTATGCCCAGGCTTGAGGTTTAGGGTTGGGGTTTTTTTTTTCGGTACTGTTTTTTCTCTATCAAGAAACAGAAATTGAGCTATGAATAAAGGACTTTCCCCATCATTTTTTCATTTGCACCACTCTCACTTATAAGTCCTGTTGTCTCATATTCTCTTCCTTAGTGTCCCACCAGGTATCATATTAGCTGTACAAAAGCTTTAATAAAATTTCAGCATTAATATGCATGAGACTCGCTTCAGGTAGCACTGACAGCTGCAAGGAGTAGTGTATATTGATTACACCACAGGATTGATAACTTTCTCAATCCAAATGAATCTGAAAAGGATGAGCTGTGACAGGAAGTTGAAATATCAGAACAAGGACATTATTTTCTGACTGTAGAATCAAAGAAGCAAGATCAGCTGATAGATCCATTTCATCCAAAAGGGTTCAGATAAAATATTTTTAAGTGTCCAGATCAAGTTGTCTGTCTGTGTTTTCGCTGTTTGTACTTCCATTTCACTGTTGTCTTTTCTAGTCCATGAGAAATGGAGTTTTGTCTCCATGGGGAAGATTGTATTATTTCAGTGCAGATAGGGTAGTAAGAACAGATATGTCTTATTACAGGTCAGGAAGAAGAATTAGGCTGTGGATAGTGTCAGTTCCCAAAGGCAGAGGTTCCTTTTTCCTTATTTGCTTCTGCCCAAATTAAACAGATTAACTTAGTTTAAATGGATGTCTGAGTTCATCTCGTTCGCAGGTCTTGCAGTTACGTATTTTGAATAAGGTAGCAGCAAATTTCCAGGTATCACTGTCTTCAATATTTCCTAGCAGAAATTTTTATGTGCCCTATGGAGGTGTAGGTGGTTCCTAACTTACCACGATGAATTTTTCTGTAAATTTCTTTTAGGCAAAAAGGAGACACTGCAACATCCGGTGCAATGGGAGCTAAACCCTCCTGTAGATCTGAGCAGATTGCACTTTTGTGAAGGCAGCAGAAGCTGTGACACCTGGGAGTGCTGTTGTGCAGTGGAGGTATGCTGAGTGGAGGTATGATGTGCTACTGTGAGGAGATGCCACGGCCTGGTCATTTGTTTGTGGTGTCTCTGTCCCTGGCTGCTGGGGCTGAGGCTGGGTAGAAGGCTCGTACATGTACAGGGAGAAGGAAAAGAGGAGCTCTGGCTTGAATGATGATTTACAGAGCTATCTGCTTCTTTGTGCAGGAAGATGAAAATGAAGATGATAGAAACAAACCGAATGAGTCTGCATATACTCCAGTTCTACAATGAGTAATGATGTTCCTAACCCTCGCCTTGATAGAAGATGTTTATTTTATGCTTTTAAAGCTCGTCTGTAATACACATCTTTTTTTTCCTTAGGGAGCTCAGTACATAAAGCTATCCTGTATTATTCTCGGGGTAAATCCCAGTTTTGAAGTGCCTGAAAATCTGCAGTTCAGGCTTCCTTCAGGGTTCAAGGACTAAGGTTAAAATAATCATAACACAGGGTGCCATACAGGTAATTTTGTCCTGAGAAGGGTTAGCTCAGCCAGTTGCAAATGAGAAAAACATGGAAGGAAGCCTGAGACTCTGGGCTCCTGCAGTCAGGTGGGGGCTGATGCTCTGGCTCTGATGACCTAGCTGCTGCAAATGGGATGGTCACACCTCCCTATTTCGAATGTGACACTTCCTGATGCTCCAGGTCTCCTGTGAACTCTCAGAAAGATTGTTCAGACAGTTCATACAGCAATAATCAATCAATTTGTTTTGCAGGGTTAGTTTTCTAAAGTGTCTGTGAACTGATTTGCAAGGGCACTGCTCTCCAAAATGGGGTGCGTGCATAGGAAAGTCCTGCTTTTCAGACTTGGGGGGAAAATATTTTTTGTATTGTCAACAAAAGAGATTTTTAAAAATCTCATCAAAATTTATCTTAATCTTATCCTTTTTAATCTCTATTTTTGTGCATGCCTCAGAGTGTGCATAATAGTACAACAGTAAATATATATATAACTCTTTAAATAATAAAAATACATAGGGATGTGCTGAAAATCCTTTTAATGATGGAGTGCCTGATCAAAAATTTTGAAGACTGCTGCATTAGGGAATCAGCTGAAGAAAATCAAGGTCATGAGGGTGCAATCCGTGTGGAGGGGTTGGTACCTCTCTGACAGTAGCTGGTAAATCAGTCCTCAATTGTGATAGTCACCCACCATTTCATCTTCTCATTAGTGAGGTTAGCAGGGAAAAAAAAAAAAAGAGAGAGAAGTCATATTTGTGGCCTTGACTTTTGAAATTACAGACTTCTCAGAGGCAATAACCTCTGAAAGAATAGCTTGACAGACGTGTGAAAAACAGTCTCTTAAATTGTTCTAGCACAAATGCCTAGAGCACATGAGTCAAAGATTTTAATAATATTTATGCAAACAGGCTTTCAAATGCACCTTTATTACTAAAATAATGATGTTTGTATCATTTCAAGCTTTCAGGCATTAGATCACATGTACCTATGTGGACATTAACATTCTCTTCTCTCTGGCCTGGATCTACTACACTTAGAGTGCCTATAATTACAGGATCAGATATCTAACTTAAAATGGACAATGAAACAGTGCTTACCAGTGTTATCCTCCTGGGTTATATTTAATACCTGGACTGAAGGAATCACCATACAAACTGCAGTTTTGAGAAGATATAACATAAAAATCTACTTGGTGGCTTCACAGCATTTTATGAATGTCATTTTCTACCTGAACAATACAGCTGGAATTGAAAATATTAGCCAAATAATTCTGTAGAAAGCTAAAGCTGAAAAAAAGACTAATACCCACATAAATATCTAGCAAAACCTAAGAAATAATTCATTTAGGTGGGTAGAAAGAAAAGAGATTTTCCTGTATATTTAGAAACCAGCATCTGTATTTGGATTTGTACATTTTCTAGTTCTTGCTGAACTTACAGATAGGTTAAAATATACCCATTAACTTCAAAATCTTGGAAGAAATAATACTAATGGCAAGCTGTATTTGCCAGATGAGACATTCTACTGTGGAAAATTCTCATTATAAGAAAAAAGCAACGTTTGCTGCTGTAATTCCAAAGGGCAGTTTTGTTTCAAAGACATTACTGTCAGCATCCACGCTTCACAGGCAAGTGACCTGGCAGAGAGAGGAGCACATGTTGCTAAAGGGATTTTTCAGTTAAGAGACCTCAAATTAACTGTACTGGCAGCTCCTGCATCAGCTAGAGGAATATGCCCACTTTAGGGGTCAACAGTCCAAAAAATTCTGCAACCTTTAGAAGACAATCATCATCGAAGACGTCCCTGATAAAAGACTATGATGCTAATCTCAGTTTTTATGTTTTCTTCATTTTTGCAATAGCTTATAGAAAGTAAAGACAGAGAAACTAAAATGACAAGCCGAACCCATGAGAGTGCAGATCCCAAGGGCTGCATAGATCGGTGGTCCATCTAACGCATTATACACGCTCTAATACCTGGCTGCAGCGGATGCCTAAGGAGGAAAATTAGAACAGAATGAGCATACACTAGTTTATTCAAATGCATTTGTAACCTTCTAAAACATGCAGGTCTAGGGCTTACTGACTGAATGCAATGTCTCTGTACTAATAACTTGAAGAGGATTTTCTTCCCATTGTTTTGATCATAAACTTCTTGGATGCATGCAAATTTTCTCTCTCCACAGCAGCTCATGGCCATGAACTTCCATATTTTAACCGAACATCATGCAAAAGACCTCTGCCTCTGGTTTGTTTTCAGCCTTTCCACAATAGCTTCATCCAAGGCTTTCTAGCACATACAATGGAAAATAAACTGTACTCATTCTCACACAATTCACCCCCTCATGATTTCACATACCCCCCATATGCTCTCCATAGGCTGGAGAGTTTTAGGCTACTTAGCTGTTCCTGGCATATCCATTCTGGATTTCTACCAGTGAGAAAGTATTTTGAGTAGAAGTATTTACACTTCAATCCAGAAGTGGCTGGCAGTAGGATTTGCTGGAGACCTATATGTGAAAGTTGAATTATGAGTGGCACAGAGACGGCAAACACAGAACAACTATTTGTAGTCTCTTCCAGGGTCACTTTAGGCAATTGCAGTTGAGCTTTCAAACTTCTTGATGCAGGATACTGTAGATGTTAACAGCTTATGCAGGATCTTTAAGAGCTGAACAAATATTTGTCTAAGAAAAATACATCAAGATGCTATACCTGAAACAGACAGACCTTTAGTTGTGAACACTGGGAGTATATCCTGGGGAATTGCTGCACAATCTTCATTCCCTTTCTCCTTCATTCTCCTCAGTACTTGCCAGGATTTATTGCTTTGTCAAAGGATGAAGAAGTTGCTAAGACAGGAAGATATACTTGTATTTTTTGTGGTTATTTGTCTGTCTGGTTCTCTCAGTTACTTCTGTAGAGAAAGAAATACCTTTTGATAACCTGTGCTTCAGGGTTATAGGCTCTTTGGGCTACCAAATAATTTTGGACAACTCACATGAGTTTAGTAAATAGTGATTAACTTTCACTGATTTTCTCTTGTTTTCCTTAACTAAAGTATGCTAAACCAAGACAGGCATGGAGCTAATGTACTGATGAATTTATCAAGGGTAATAAAGGTGAGGGCCTAATGCATAGTAATTTTCTTGCTTATTTTTGAGAATGGTAGGCAAAAACATCAATAAAGTTGAAATAATAAGAGAGCAAATAAGTTGAAAAATATGTTCTATCTCCCATAGACATTGTGTCTTAGCAAGTTTATCTCATTAGGAGTGAGATCTTTTCTCCCTGGAAGAGTTTATGTCTGAGCTTTCTTTTTATATATCCCTACTGAGTCACTGGATGACCAGATAGTTCTAACAGATTGAAAGGTAGTAGAGAAGGTATGTAATAAGGATTGTAGACATAACCCTTTAGTCTTCTTTTCATTTTCTTTTCTCAAATTTTGTTTTAATTCATTTCAGTATGAAGGTTAGACTTATACACTTTGAGGGGCAGACAATTATTTTGATGTTCTTTGCAAAAACAACAAAAAACAGGTAAATCTTCAGTTTATCTCTCCCTGCAGTTCTGCAACTAGGACAGTAAATTGTCTAGACATTTATATTTTTTCTTTCTTTCTTTTAGAATTACTGTGTGACTCAAGCTCAAAAGCAGTAGCAAAATACTTCAAATAAAAGACCTGTTTAAAAGATGATAATTTATAGAAACTGAGTCATATTTTTTATCTTGTTTTTGAGGAACAGATAGACTGCACTACAAACATGTCTGGTACTTCTGCAGAACTAAGTATTTTAATAAGACTCTCCTATTACATTCTCTTTCATTGGGAAGTACAAGATGATGAGGTAAGAAATCTGAGAGGAAGATTACAGATGGTTAAATGTCCTTGCAAAGACACTTATAATCTACCATGAAAAAAATGCAAAGAGAAGGCCACTGCAGAAAGAAGTTTAGCTAAATGTCAAATAAATTATTTCATAACAAGTAAAGAATTCTTCTCCCGTAGCTTCTCAGTGGTAAGCAATAGGTAAATAATTTAGGTGAAAGCAATGCCTTTATTTATTTATTCAGAGAAAAAAAATTATAACATAAAATGCAATTTATAGTGAAAGGGTCTGTCTGATAGGAGACAATATAATTACAATATGATTACTTTTCAATTAATCCCATTAATAGACTGAAATAAAATGACCGTGATTTACACTGAACAGATTAATGGTCAAATGTAAACAGGCTGAAGCTTCTGCTAAAAGCAGCAACACTGAAATAGACTGTGAAGTCTGACAGTTTTCTCTGGAAAGATAGCATAACTAGAAATATTTCTGAAATAAAGAAAAACTGTGTGAACTTTAGAAACAGAGTAACATAAATATCATTAAGTGTGAACACACAGGGACTGAAAGATGTAAGAAAGAGGAGGAAAGATGTCAGGTCATGTGACAACAAAGCTGTAGAAAAGCCAAAGATCAACTCTGAATAATCCAGGTTAGGTTCATTCAAGAGAAATAAGGAAGTATGGCCTTTTCAGAAAAAAAAAAAAGGTCTCACATATTCTCATGAATATTCTGAAATACTCACCTTAAATACTAACAGAGCTTTGGTCACAAATTCGCATAGTTTCTAGATTATATTCATCTTTATTTCATAATCATATTTTCTCAGAATACAGATATTTTTTAAATCTTTTGAATTAAAAGAAGAAGTCTTCTAAAACTATGCTGAAAGTGTTACAGATTGCACAAGCAATTGGTACTGGAGGCAAATTGAGCAAGAGAAGCATTTTTTGCAGACATTATTGTGTTAAATAATAAAATGATCAAGTTAAGATCATGTATTTCATAAGTGCACAAATTGTTTTATTAAGTACATTTATCTGTTTCATCCCTAACTCCATTTTTGTAGCTGATTAAGCTATTTATTTACAACAAATGACAAAATTATATATATTTAAATCTGTCTATGCTGTTCTATATCACTGGAATAAGATTTTACTGATCTATTTGGCCATGTTGCTGAGGACAAGGTTATTTTCAAGAAAATATGAATAGATTATGTAATTTTGACTTCAAGATTGCGTAACATCTCAAACCAATTGCCAAAGTAGAGAATAATTTTTAACTTTTGCATGTACAAGTTATGGAAACTTCACATGTGAGTCCACACACACAAACACAGACACATACAAATCACCAGCTGATCTCTAATTCAGTCAGCAAAACTATGCTGATTTACTCATGAAAATGCTAAAGACATATGCCAAATATAAAAATTCATTGTTTCTGTACAGAGGGCAAAAACCTCAAGTATGCACTATGTACTGGGCATTTTCCAAGCTTCCTGATGGAAAGATACCAAGGATAAATGGCTCAAGCTAATTAATTAAATACTGTGATAATGTTTGTTCCCAATGAATGCTTAGAAGTACAATATCCTGAAGTTATATGCTATACAGACAGACATGTGAAGGAAAAACAAGAGGTGGGTGACTGCTTTACTTGTCCAATGCAGTTTCTTCTGTACAATATAGAGCAGAGTGAAGAGGAATTTGTGAGAAACCACAAATCTTTTTGCAAGCATGTTAGCATATTTCCAGTGTCTGTAATGAATCATGTAAAGAGCTGCCACTGGTCTCAAGTATTGTTCCACAATTTAATTCCCTCTATGTCACAGAACTCACACAATGTAAAAGCAACTGAAGTGGAGAGCCTGCTAGGGAGTGGACACAGGTGAAGGCCAGCTGGCAAGCTTTTCATCCACGGAAGTGGTGGTCACTGACTCCCAAGAGGCCATCCAGAGATGTTTCATCTCTGGAATCTGCAATTCCCCACCATCATCCAGATGGCCAGCATGTACAGTCTTTGACAAATCATGTTCCAAATGGCTGCTCCTGTGCATAACCAGCACACGTATCTCTGCACTATCTTGGGCGGTGCTGGAATGCTTAGAAGCAAGCCTGTTTGGGACTGCTATTCATCCAGTAAAGCAAAGTTGCTAGATATAAACAGTGCAGGTTTTACTTTTGTTTACAGCACAGTGTGACAGCTCGTGGCTACCTGCTAAAGACTAGGTGTTCTTGTCTTCAGCGCAACTTCCCAACATTTAAATTATGGTAGATTAACTATTGTATGCAAGTTTTGTATCTGCACCCGGACATACACCACTCTTTGGATTATCTTTACTAAGACAGCTCCTGGGAACACATTGGAAGGTGATGGAATAACCACTCCTTGCACATGAAGAACAAGCTGATCAGGACTCGTGTTGTGGTTTAAAACCAGCTGGAAATAAGGCTCCAAGCTACCTCTTCCCTTCTCACCACCCTTTCCGGTAAGAAAGGGACAAAAAGGCAGAGATTATGGGTTGAGATAGCAATTTCCTAGAAGAGCAATGAAATGAGGAATACTAAGAGTAACAGTAAAAATACTACTAACAACAGTGTATAAAATAGGGTGATTACATGCAAAAAATGGCTACAGAAGTCCAACCCACCAATTGTTACCATGGCCAGTGACATGTGTCTTCCTGAGACAAGGGAGAAAATGGCAGATGTTACCACAGGCAAAGTCTTTTTCCCTGAAACCCAAGGCAATGAAAAACAAGGCTGGACAAACCTCCATGCTGGATCACCCACACCATGCCACCCCACCACTATGTTCACTACTTTGCTGCCCTGGAAAAAAGGAGCAAAATGTTATTGGTTCTGTGTCGCATTCATTTTTCCTTCCACCCAATGTTATGCCCTGTACTGTTGTACTGAATAACAACCCAGACACGCCCTTGCTGCTCCAGGCTCCACACCCCTCACGGCAACTGCAAGAAAATTAACTCTGCCCTATCCGAAACTAGGACAACTCGTCAGCGTGGATTCACAAAGAAATCTTGCTTGCCCAGCCTGATAACCCGTGATGAAATGTCTGACTTGGCAGAAATGGGGAGACCAGGGGATATTCCCCATTTGACTACCTAGACTTCATCAGTGTTTTTAACACTGTCTCCCATAAAATCCTCACAGAGAAGTGGCTGAAGTATGGGTTAGGTGAGCAGGGAGCAGGGTGGGTTGAATGGATAGGCCCAGACAATTGTGACCAGTGGCATGAAGTTTAGTTGGAGGCCAGTAACTAGAAGTATACCTCAGGAGTCCACAGTAGGTCTGATCGCAATCAATATCTTCATCAATGACCTGGAGAGCATAGGGTACCCCCAGCAAGGCTGCTGATGATACAAAACTGGGAGAAGCAGCTGGTACAACAGAGGATTGTGGTGCCATCCAGAGGAACCTTGACTGGCTGGAGAAATGGGCTGACAGCAACACCAATAACTGCAACAAAATGCAGTGCAAAGTCCTATAGCCAAGGGGGAACAACTCCAGGCACTGCTATAAGGTAGGGAACTAACAGCTGGAAAATGACTTTGCAGGAAAGTACCTGGAATCCTGGTGGGCACAAAATTGAACAGAAGCCATAAATATTCAAGCAATGTTTGAAAGTCTGCATGAGAGCAAGAAAAGGCACTTTAGCTTACTGAGTTGTAAGAGAACACACAGGGGAAGATGAAAGGAGAAGAGTCTTGAGGTATTGAAGGGCAGCTGCCATTAAAATCTAACTCCTATGAGCTTTCCAAAGGGCACAGGATCTCACCAGGAGCCTACTTGCTTCAGTCACACAGTAGTACTTCTCCACTCAGTGACCAGTGTGTCTCACAAGAAATTTGTTAAGTGTCATGTTCAGAGAATTAAGTCAACAGATATGCAGATTAAGGAACATTACCCCTCTAACCTCTGGTGAATACTTTATTTTCTGTGTTTCCGTGGAGGTTTTTTTGTTTGTTTGTTCTTTTGGTTGGTTGGTTTTTTTGGTTTTTTTTGTGTTACAGTTCTTCAAGGGATGCTTCCTTCATTGTTGTTTTTATGTTTCACCCTGTCTCTCCTCTGAGAATAACCCCAAATTTTGTTCTCCTAGTTACTGTAAGTAAGCTAGGTAAGATCTAATTTGATTTGTCCAAAAACCATTAGCTGGAAATATTTATTAAAAGTTTGCCTGTTCCCAATTAAAAGAGAAAGTAAATATTTCCTGAAAAAAATCAGCTTATGTATTTGGTCAGTGCCCGAAACCTGATCTTATTTATTTCTAGTCTTTGTGGTGATACCTTACATCCTAAAATAAAGTGAAAGTCTTTGGACACCTATGATAAAAGCATAGAGTCTGATTTCTTGGGCAGAAAAAGAAAGGTATTTTGGGAAGCGATATTGCTGCCTCCTAATCAAATGAATCCCCGTATGGACACCTGGGGGCAGTAAGTCTTCACTATCCATCTTTCTAACTTAAGCTTCTTACTTTCTCAAAGCAAGACAAATTAAAAAATCTCAAAAAAGAAACAAATAAGTTTCCAATAGTAATTTTACAAACAGGATACAGAGTTCGCAGCAATCCCAGACACAGCTATGGGTTGGAAGGAAGGTGATTGAGAGCAGCCCTGCAGAGAAACATTTGGCAGTGATAGTTGATGAAAAACTCAACATGAGCTGGCAATGCGCACTCGCAGCCCAGAAAGCCTGGGCTGCATCAAAAGGAGTGTGGCTAACAGGTCAAAGGAGGTGACTGTTTTAATCTAAAACCATTACTCTTTGTCTTATTTAAACAGGCCCTTATAAAAAATGTGTCCTCATCTTTCTTATCAGCCTCCTTTAAGTATTGAAAGGCTGCAGTGAGGTCTCCCTGGAACCTTCTCTTTTCCAGGGTGAAAACTCCAACTTTCTCAGGCTTTCCTCAGAGGAGAGGTGTTACAGCCCTCCGATAATTTCTGTGGCCTCCTGCAGACCCACTCTAAAGGTCCACATCCTTCTTGTGTTGAAGGGCCAAGAGCTGGATACATTAATCCAGGTGATGTCTCATGAGAGCAGAGGAGAGGGGCAGAATTACCTCCCTTAACCTTTTGGCCATGCTGCTTTTGATGCAGCCCAGAACAGACAACGATAAATGAAATCTAGGAAAAAAAAAAAGAAGAAAGGCTAAAGACAATTCATCACTGAAGATAGCTGAAACATGTCAGAACAAGGCCCTTAGTAAGGTACATAGTAAGATGAGGAAGTACATCTTTCTGTAAGCAAGGATTTGACTAGATGGCTGTGAATGATCCCTCAGTTACCTGAAATTTCTTATGAGCCTGTGATTACTCCTCTCTTCCGACACTGCTTTTTCTCCTATCTGGATTGGCCCATCCCATTCCTCTCACCTTTGGGCCTTCCCCAAGACATTTTTATGGATAAGTGTCACTCTTTTTCACAACAACATCCCTCCATAACATCTGTGCAACTCCAAATACTCTTGCCCCACATCCTGCAAAGTCTCCCCCAGATCTGGAGGCAGTGACCCCTGTCAGCCTACAACTGCACAGAAGTTTTGTGGCTGATCCATCCTAGTTCTGAAAAAAAGGATGTCCAGATCCTGGTGTACACCAAGCTGAACATAAACCAGCAATGTGCTCTTGCCTCAAACAAGGCCAGCAGTATTCTGGGATGCATTATGAAGGTTTTTGCCAGCAGATGGAAGGAGATGATATTTCATCAAGGAGATGATATTGCCCTCTCCTCAGTATTTGTGAGGGCACCACTGAAGCACCATGTCCAGTTTTGGGATATTCAGTACAAGAGAGAAATGTACATTTTGGAGAAGGCGTCTGCAAGAGGGCCACTGGGATGGTAAAGGGAATGGAAAGTTTCCCATAATGGAAAAGGCTGAGAGAGCTCAGACTGCTCAGCCTGGAGAAATCTTGGGAGAATTTCATGGAACTGAAGGGAGGGTGCAAGACAGCAGAACCAGACTTCTTCCTCTGGTGTGTTCTGAGATGTAGTGGGCACAGACTGAAACATAGGAAGTTTCTTCTGAACAGAATGAAATCTTTTTTTCCATGTGAGCATGAATGATCATGGAAACAGGTTGCTCAGGAAGGTTGTGGTGTCTTCATCCTTGAAAGACCTCAAAAGCTGTCCAAACAAGTTGTCTCGGAAGACTCTGAGATGAACTTCTGTTAAGCCAAGGCACTGTTGTGAGCACTCCTAAACCAGAAAGACCTTGAATTAGTGCCAAGAAAGGTGCCCTAGCCCCTCTATTGGATGCGTAATACACCCTATCTCTGCAGGATAGCCAGCAGGAACCACGAATCAAGGCCTCAGGGAAGACAAGTGAGAACAAGATGACATCATACATCCATCAAACAAGTGAGAAGCAGAGGAGAATGGCACCACAAATTCCCCAAACAAGGAGATAACAACAACAAATAGTTGAAAAGGCCAAAGAAGAAGTTTGCTTGAACTTTTGTGCTAACCTTTAGTCGTTACCTCAGTAAAATATATGCCCATAGGCTGTAGCAGCCTCTTACTCACTGTTGGTCTCTCACTGTTTGAAGTGTAGAAAAGTGAGTAGCTGTCAGGTTGAGGGTGTGCTACCCCCGTGGGTTCCCCACAAGTTGGTAAGAGACTGGAGCATTTCCCTTGTAAAGAAAGGCTGAGTGAATTGGGTCTGCTCAGCCTCCAGGAGGGTACCTCCAGGAGGGCTGAGAGGGTACCTTGTCAATGCCTGTAAGTATCTGAAAAGATCATGTCAAAAGAATGGAGCCAGACTCTGCTCAGTGGTGCCAAGCAACGGGACAAGAGGCAACAGGCAGAAGGTGGAACACAGGAAGTCCCACCTGAACATGACAAAGAACTTTACTGTGTGGATGAACACACTGGAACAGGTTGCCCAGAGCAGTAATGGAGTCTCCCTCATTGGAGCTATTCAAAAGCTGCCTGGATACAATCCTGAATTACATGCTCTAGGGGATCCTGCTTGAGCAGGGAGGCTAGACTAGATGACTTCTAACCTTTATCCATTCTGTCCAGCAAAGCTCCAGAGCCCAGGAACTGGACTGTATGCTGGAATCAGGACTGCCATGGAAGCATAACAGCTTTGTGGCACAAGCTGGAGCTGTGAAGAAAACAGCTTTAAGGAGCAGCACCTGTAAGTTTGTGTTCAAGGGGAAGCCTGAATAACCAATTTCAAAGGTGTATTCAATGGCAAATTCAGAGGAAGCAGCTGTGCTAGTCATGTCCTCATCAGAACCTGCATGCAGCTGCACAGGTACTGAGTTACCCTAAACATAAATACTCGCAGTAGTTTCAGAAAAATCAATCCATGAACTATCCAAATGTGTCTTCCTTACAAACCATCACCATGGAATGTAAAATGTCCAGCCCTTCTGTTCTCAACTGTTTTGTGATTCTGCGATTCCATATTTGAGAAAACATAGACCTCCTCTGACTTTATTCAGAGACATCTCTCAGAGCCAGACATGCTCTCCCTCTCCTTGCCCATAGTTGCTCCTTCTTCAACATTTTGCTCACAGCTTTAGTTAGGGCTATGACTAGTTGAAGTACTGTTAGACAGCAAAGATCAGTTCATACCTGAGTCTGTCACAGAGTCCCATTTGTGGGCCGGAGTAATGAAATTCTTACACATAGTGAACAGTGTAATGCCTGCTGAATGTGTCATCTGATTCATTCTGATTTCAGAGATGGTTTTAGACATGGAAAAATCAGGGCAATGAGGGACAGAGGACTGTATCTGACACCTGGTTTATGGAGATGATAGCTGATGGATGGCATTCATTAATGGCGTTCAGCATTACAGTACTCCTACTTAACTTCCTTCTGACTTCCTCCTACATTCCCCTGCAAGATAAATAGTAAGGAAGAGAGAAGTCTGTGGAGCTGTGCATCTAAAACTTGGATTATGGGGAATATTGGGATAGGGGAAGGTGAAGGTCACAGCCAGGGCAGAAATCAGGAGACAGATATGAGTTGGAAGGGCAGCATAGACATGAAAGAACTCCTGACGAGAGTAATGAATCCTGGCAACACAAGATTCCCAGTCTGGGACCCCTAGCTGGGGTTTATAGACTGACTCAGAAAATGTGTTTGAAGTGTCCATCACAATACTTGTTTTTTCAATCATTAAAACGATATGGTACGGGAACTGCATCCAGATATTACATGTGAATTTATTATCCATTTTTGTTTCAGTTTACACATATCCCATGGGAGATGCAGGAATAGGTGAATGCTTGATACAATTGATTTGTATGGATTTAAATGAAAAAGCATCCATTTCTCTGGGGAATAATGTAATACACTATGTGACATATTTTTCCCCACTAAAGAAACTAACACTCCTCTGGCAATAGGTTTTCATAGCAATTTATTCCGATTTGTGGAAGTGAATCAGCAAAAGGCATTGTGAGTGCTTTAAAATCCGAGACTGCTTCTTCCACGAATTAATTACCATCGAGCAGATGGTTCCGAAGAGGCTCTTGCGACCTTTGGACTGGAAGCTCGGCATTTTTAATTCGCGCTGCCCGCCGTGCGCTCTCCTCCCCGCGCTCTCCCTCCGGCGGCAGCTGCGGCCGGACCACCCTGCCCGGGCTACGGCCACGGTGGCTCGAGGGGCTGCCGGACAACACTCGGGGGACTGCCGAGGAGCACCAGCACCCCGCGGAGCTGCCGGCCAGCACCAACACCCTGCCCCGCGCCCTCCGCGCCTCCCCGCAGCGCCGCCGGGCAGCCTTGAGCTCGCCCCGCGGGCGGTGTGAAAGCGCCGGGCAGTGCTCCGTAAGAGCCTTGTGACGGGATACACGCTCGGTCACCATCAGCTGCAGGCATCCGCTCTCTGCACACGTCCCAGGATATGGCCTGCCGTGGGTGTTTGAACGGACCCTCTCCACGGGGTCTGATCATCCTGCCCAGCCCTGCCTCGGTAGGATGTAATCTTCTCTGGTGAGGGGCATCATCCACACGTATTCGGTTTCAGATTCTTGGGAGGCCTTGGGAATATTTTTCTTGTATTTTAGCTAGATTCCTAGGGGAATAAGGGATGGTGGTGGCTTGCTGAACATCTCCCTCGCTGTTATCAACAGCTGCTGTCTCAATAACAGCCCCTTCTTCCACCAAGGAGTGTAATTTCTTTATATTTTGTAAGTCAGTGGATGGGTATGCTAAGTTAGACACTCTCTCTTCCTCATCAAGGAGGAAATGTTCCTTCTCCAACTGTTCCCTTAGTACTTTTTCCCTGTCCAATGATTCCACCAAGGTAGCCTGCAGTCCCTAGATATCAGTTCAACAGCAAACCAGTGGGACAGGCTGTGTGTCTCTTCCTAGTAATTCCTGTAAAGCTTTAGCCATGTCTGATGACAACTCAATAGTTCCACTTTGTGCCTGTTCTGCCTGCTCACATGCCTGTTCTGCTGGGTGGTAACTAAGGCAGTCCCCAATACCATAGAGACTGATATTTTTCCATTTCCCCATCTCAGCCTGCACTGAGTAGCTAAGATGGTAATCCAGCCACCACCTGTGAATCATGCCAGTTATTATGGGCCAGAGTCATGACAGGGAGAGAAGACCAGGTAGTGTAAGCCTATAGTCTCTCCAGGAGAGGAGTGCAAACTCTGTGACTGTAGGGAACCTCCTGGGGAGGCCCTAGTAAAACCTGCAAGTACTCTTGCTCCCTGGGATATGGGTCTTCTTCTCAGAGAAGGGGTCATGCTAAGGACCCTGGTGCCCTTGATTGTTTTTAGCAGAAAAAATGGTATCCTCTCCATGATGCCAATTTAAAGTGTTGGGTCTGGAGAGGGCAGTCCCAGGCCACATTCTCTGAGATAGCTGACCTTTGGGATACCTTTGGGTGAAATTAGGGCAGAACCATGCCAAAGGATCACTTATAAAGTTTTATTTATGGCAGCAATGATTTCAACTTTTAAACCTTATGATAGGTTGAACAGCATCTGGCAGCAATTATTTACATTTTTGAACAGCCTGCGGCAGCAGAGGTTTAAAATTTTCTGAACAGCACGTGGCAACAGTGATTTTGGAAGAGCCTGTAGCAGCAGCAATTCAAACTTTGAACTTTCTGTGAATTAGCCTGAACAGCCCATGGCAGCAGTGATTTAAACTTAAGGAGAGGAAGACGGAAAGATAGGAAAACAGAGATAAAGACCCACATCACCACCCAGAGTCCCAGCATCATCTCTGACATGGTTCCTCTGGATGATAGGTGCATGGATGGTGGGTACACACACACCCCCTCTCAGCTGCGCTATTTATAGAACAGTCCTCACACATGCACATTATGTTATTCTGCAACATTTCAGTAGGGGGGTTGGGGAGTCTCTTGGTTTCAGTTCCCTTCCCCTGGTCAGAGACACAAGTGCAATCCTGTTTCAAACTTGTTTTTTGAGATAGTTACCCAAGATCAGGAATTTGGTCCCAGAAAAGTGCTGTCCTGCCTCTGCAAGACCATCTTGTCTATGTGCACTTTCCCTCACTGGCATAGTAATATTCCTGTTCTCCTCTGATGAGTGTCTGAGACTATAACAACCCTTTGAGGTTTTAACTCTCTCATACAAGACAAGAGTATGGGACAGTGGCCAAAGTCATGGGAAGCAGGGACTTATTCCCCTTGGGGCCATTGTGATCTTCAAAGGGCAGCAGTGGAGAGGCAGCCCCAGAGACCTAAGGGATGTCACCACTGAACCCCTGTGACTGCCCATGACCTCACAGCTCTTTAGCAGCCCCTGCCACAGTCCTGGCACATGGTGCTCAGGTCCGCTTTGGGCACACCCACAGTGTGCACATCTGAGCAAGGCCCTGTCGTTGGGCTTAGTCTTGCCTTTGGGGAGATCAGCAGCTCTGGGTGTTGAGCTAAGGCCACCACTTCCTGCTGTGGGTCCCACACAGCAGCTGTTCCAGGGCCACAAGCCCTACTGAGGGCAGACAGCAAATTCCTCTGCCTTCAGAGAGCACCTCCTCCCTCAGGGAGGGTCCCACTAGCCCAGGTTGTGGAAGCTGGGAAATGAGGCTGGGGGACTGGTATGGTGTTTCAGCATGTCTGGGGGAGCCAAGGGGGCAGATGAGGGGAGCAGCCCTTGGTGTTGTCTGCCCCAAAGGACTGCTGCTGCTGTGGCTGCTTGTCAGCCTGCAAGAAGGAAGGAGTCTTTGGGAGGCCTGGAACTCCTCTGTCCCACCTCTTGCTTCGATTCTTCCTACTTTCCCCTTCAGCATCATGTAAGCTTAGCATATGGCACATCTGTCCTTGCAAGACATGGTGTCAGTTGCTTCCACGGAAAGCTCTGGAAGAGTGTGCTCTGCCATGATGGCCAGCCTGAGCAGCTGGAACAGGCAGGGCAGTCAGAGGCATCAGAAGATGACCCATGCCCTATCTGACTGGGAGAAATCACCAGTGCAGCCTGCTTGGCCTTGTGTTTCCATCACTTCTGCTTTGGCCGCATCCAGCAATGGACCATGATGGGAGCTGCATGCCCACTCTGCAGGCTGCCTTTCCATTGTATCCTGCAGGTGCTGTCATCAGATGACAAGGGGGAAAAGGACAGAGCTTGCTTTTCCACCTGCCATCAGAGGAATGTGGTCAGGGAGAAGTCCCAGACCAGATCCCCTCAGCAGCATTAGTCCTCTCTGGGTATGTCATGAGCAACAGCATCCCAGCTCAGGGGAGGAGGCCTAGGGGGAGCAACCAAGCATTGAGTGGTGTCAGAACTCCAGGTTGCTCAAGCACCACTGCCCAGCAGGCATCTGTGCCCAGGATTTCCTGGCACAAAACCTAGAAAGCACAGGAGAATGTGTGGTCAGCTGTGGGGGCAGAGCACATGTCCACACTGGTATGTTGGCACTGCCCCCATTGCACATCCAAGGCCTCCTTTCTAAGAGCCCAGTTAATACACTGTAGCTCTTCACAGGGTGTTTTTTCATGTTCCTCAGCCTAAGTGGTCAAGGAGAGCAGGCATTTGTTCTTTCACCCTCCCCTTTCTATGCACCAGGGCCACATAATCCAAGCCCTTTAAACAGCAACTGGGCTGATGGTCCTGAAATCCTGCCTATCCAGAGGCCACAACACTTTCCAGATGATAGCCCTCACCCTGCTGGGTCATCCTGCTGATTCCTCTGCACTCACACAGCCTCCATCATCCTCCATGCGCACCACTCTGAGCCTTTCTGTGACACTTCTCTATAACAGCAGGCCCAATTCCTCAAACCCCTAGTCTCATCACTGGTTCCTAAAACCCATTCCAGGGGAATGAGTCCCTTTTGATTGAGCCCCTTACCTTGGTTTGATCCCTGTCAACGAAAGATGGCTTCAGACCACAATCATCCTAGATGCAATTCAAGCACAGCACATTTTTTTCCCAGGCCTAAGGCATGGAGTAGTTAGGTTTGATTAACAGCCCTCATGAGTCTGTGTTTTGCACCAGGAGGGACCAGTATGCTATGACCACATTAATAAATTACTCTGAAAAATGTCATTCAAATGTCTGTCCAGTATTGCTACCACTACGAAGAAGAAAGTGGTAGCGATGGTTTTCATTCCTCTTACACAGAGCTAACATTGACCATTCATCACAGAGTTGGCCACTTTAGGAGCCCCCTAAAGCATGGAGGGAAATGGGTCTTTTTCAGATGGTAATAGAACAGAAGAAGTGAAACAAGAACATTTGTAAAGTCCTGTGAGCCTGCAGCTGGTGCAGAGCCTGTGGACTGTGGCATAGAGTGCAAACAGCCAGACCTCATGCGAGGAAGTTGTCCACAGCTAAAGAGAAAAGAGCAGCACTTGGAAAAAAAGAAAGCCACTGAGTTGTTTAAAACCTTGACAGAAATCAAGTATTTGCCCTGCAAGGACAGAATGGGCAGTGGGGAAGTTATTTATAACCTCTTTTGATTTCTCTTCTCATTTACTCCCTTTGAATTTTCTTTATGCCATCTCTATAACAAAAGCTAATGAATTTAATTTATAAAGACTGTCTGCATTTCTGTGCCTGTTCATTTTCTTTGGGGAGGTCATTAGAAGAACACAGAGGCAGATCTAGCTCATAGCACTGTTGACTGTGGGAGATTGGACACAATGTGCAAATATATTTAGGCCAGTTTTCTCAGATGTTGCTATCTCAGCTCAGGCACCTGGTAATTTGTAGATAAACTATGGATTTTTCTGGCATCTTCAAATCCAGTCACATTAGGATTTACAGTTACTTTTGTGAGAATTTTCTGAACATTTTTATAAAGTGCAAGTCTGTCCTTCTTTTTATTTTGCATGAAAAAGAAAAGTAACTTTTCCGTAACACTGAAAACTCTCTTGACTGAAGAATCTACAAGAATTTCTCAGATTTTCTGAGATTTAAATTTCTCCTGGAAAAGAAAATGACTAAGGCACTGGACTTAGATTCTTAGATTCACTGCACTGAGATTCAGCAGTTCAGAGAATTGTTCGCTGATTTCCAAAGAGATCTTGTGACACAGTCACGGGCAATTAACTCACTTTAACCTTTGGTTTGGTTTGGAAATTAATGATACTTCCCAATTGTTTTGGCTGATTAGGAAGCAAAATCTATTAGTTTATTGTAAGGTAATCAGATAATATTCAAAGAACACCTTAGAAAGCACTCAAAGAAAAGATGTTGCTTCTACAACACAATGTGGAAGGTGCAAAGTAATTATGTCCTGACACTGCATGTCAGACAATGGTATAGACCAGTTGCCTCCTTCAGTGAGCAGGACTGTTCTTTGTAGCACCATAACATAGTGTTTCTTCCTGAATGAGAACTGCCAGAAATATAATATTTCACACTGTATATACACACACAGACAAAGGACCTGATCTATATCCTTTTCTATTGTTAAATTTTTATGAATGTATAACCCCAGGAGGGTTTTGAGAGAGAAAGCATCTGAAAATCTAAAAATCTTCCAATTTGATACATAGCAACAGCATACAGATCTACTTGTAGGTCCCTCATGTTCCCAGTACTTTCATTCTTAGGAGGACTCCACCCTCTCCACTTTATTGGTGCTCTAACTCTGGAAGCAGTGGTAATCAATTTTCTCAAACAAGCTGGCATATAGAACCAGATTCTCGGTGTCTGTACGGTTGTCCTGAAGTCTTGTCAAGTTCAAAGGAAAAAAGACATTTAGTATAAATGCAAGGCCACATCTCAGGTCAGAACCAGTTTGTTATGAAACAGACAATAAACCATCTCAGAAATTGGGATTAGAAAGTCTGAGGTGATTCTTGTTCTATTTCTCATAGTAACAGAAAACAGACAGAGATACAGGAAAGCAAGAACAGAATATTTTCTCCCCTGCTCTTGTCTTAGAGGACCATTTATTGTTTTTCATTAAGTGTCAGAAGTCCAGGCTGGCACTTGGAGACAGATCTGCTTCCATCCTTTTTTTGAAGCATCTTGAGTATACTGAAGATGATTTAAGCCTTAAAAAAAAATATTTTTTTTACACTCAAACCCAGATTTTATCCAAGCAAGTGTTACAAATGGAATATTCCAAGTGAAGTAAAAAATAATTTTCTCCCTTGAACTCATTGTAGATTTGTAGGATGGATTGTTTCCTTCAGTCCTTTTCTCACCTAAATTGTCGCTGTTGTAGCGGGGACGGAGAGAGAACGAACACAGATTCAGTCCAGGAAGAAAGGAGAAGTAGCCTTTATTTAATAATATACAGACTCGTTTTATACCTTAGTATTCTTACATGGTATAAGGTCATTGGACCTCTGGTCATCCACCTCCCAGGGTGATTGGCTGATCTCTACAATACCCATTCCAAAATATTTCTCTTGTCAGTGTCATAACAATACTACAAACAACTGCAGGTGTAGATAGAAAAGAATAGTTTACAGAAAACTATGGCATTGTTTTGAATAACTTGTGTGGGAAAAGCAGGGCTCTCACAAAATATTGCAGTCTCACAAAATACTGCAGAAAGCTGGAAAATTTTTCTGCTGAAAGCTTTTCAGCATCCACACTAAATTATATTTTGGGGGAATAGAAGACACTCCACATTAACTCTACATAGCACCACTGTTTTGTTGGGATAGATTTGACCCTTTTTTTTTTTTTGGTGGAGAGAGTGGTTTTTGTTTAATTTCATCGTTTTTGAAGGCCATTTCACAGAACTTTTTTAACAAAATCTTATCTTGTTCTCTATGCACTGTATTTGGTCTTCCTTTAATACTTCACTGATATAGGATAATTTCATCTTCTAACTCCATTAATGTACAGAATCCCTCACTTTTTAGATCCATGTTGTATTTAACAAGTTTACACAAACACATTTAAAGACCAAGGCATTTTTTCACATAGTAGTTTTAACAACCCATGTCAGACATTTCCCTAAGTGCCTGAAAAAGCCTTAGCAATCTGTATGTGTCTTTTTACCCAGTGCTTACAGACAAAGCTTCTCTGGCATCTCCTGCAACAATCTGGAACTATGTTCAGAGAGATAATATATACAGAAAACTGGTTAGCCTGGCTGATAGGCTAACTAAATGTTATTGTCCCGGAACAGAAAGGGTTATGAAATTTTGAACTAAACATTAAAGAAGTATCACAGAAATCATGCTATGCCCTCTTAGAAGGCATCAAATGTCACAATTTGCAGCATCTGTCCAGTCTAATGTGCCAGCTTCAGAACTTCGGTCTCCATCAGACTGTTGGGAAACGTTCCCTAGCACTTCCCTGTGAATTATATTCCAGTACCTCACAATGCAGAACACAAAGAAGGTGGCTATCTCTTCACATCACCAGAGAGATAGCATTGGAGTACATTAATGAGGCCCACTTTTGTCAATATTGATCCACAACTGTGTAAATAGATGTTGAAACCTTTGTTTTTGAAGTGACAGGCAGTTTAGTAGGATCCACATTAAATCTGCTGATCACATATCAGATGAAATAATTTAAAACACTACTGAAATTTTTAGTATGGTTATTTGTATAATCTGCTCACTCAAATTTTTTAAAAAAATCCCCAAATCTTCCATGTTTTCTGCATTAAAAAAAATTCTTTGAATGAATGCATGGCAGATAGCAGAAGTGATGTCACCAGAATATAAGCATTCCTAACAGGAAAAAAAATTCTAGAGAAAGCTGACAATAAGAAAGAGGAACCTTTCATCCATAAATGTCAGGTCTAACATGGAAAAGCTTAGGGTTTGAGGAACAGATTATCTGCACATGAATAAATGTAAGTAAGTGCTATTATCGCTTTCCACAATATCTTGTCAAGGCTTCTGTTCTACCCAGGATGAAAAAGATAGGTGTTAATCTGAAAAGGACTAGATAAGTAGGGTGTCAGACTCTAACAAATTGAAATCAGGAATTAAATTTTCTTCAGCTCCATGGTTTCCTGATACAGTTTCAACTCAGACACACATTAGAAATACGTTAGATACCAATGGAGTCTTCTAGTGAAGAAAATTAGATTCAAATGCAAACCTAACGTGAAGAAAACTAGATTCAAGTGCAATCCTAAAGAACTTTTTTCAATTTTTTTCTAAAGAAATCTGTTGCTCTCCAAATTCAGAATATTAGTTACAGACTAGAATGATCTTAAAGGTCTTCTCAAACCTGAGCGATTTTATGATTTCACTTGGAAAAACATCACCTCTTTGCGTCTCCTTTGTGAGACTGTTTCTACTACAGCATGATTATAGACACAGAAATTAATCTCTTAAAGCTGCAGGATTTAAATTTAAAAAAAAAAAAAAAAGAAGAAAACGGCAGAATAAAATATTGCATATGTGCATATGTTTAAAAGGTTCCATACTATTGCTTGAACATCTGAACCACAAAGCCATCAGAAAGGCAAAGCTGAGTACCACATAGACAAGATTTCTGAGCAAATGCGAACTTCATTGGAAGGACAGGAAACCTTTCCTCATATCTAAAGACTTTTTCTCATTTGCACATATATACATACACAAAGCACACATTATCTACTTTTTGTAATGTGTGAAGACCAAAATATAGATTAATTTACATTTCTTCACTTCAAATAAGAGTAATTACATAAAACTGAGACTTGAAAAAGAAGTGTTTCACTTCTGTTTTTCAATACAATTAGATACAATTAGCAGTAAGGCAAAATATAATGGAATAATATTTCAAAGCAGCACAGAGTTTTTGCTAATTCATTTCTTATCATTGGGAAAAAAATAAAATCAGTTATCAGCCAATGCTGCAGTGAAAAGTTATGTAAATCTCATAACATTTTTAAGACCAGGCAGAAGTGGAGATATAAACAAAAACTGCAGAAGGACTGGATTTAAGATTTCAGGCTGAAATACTTTGTTTGCAAACACAATATTACTCTCTCCTTCAAAGCTTAAAAATGGTAAAGTAAGTCAAGGTCATTTCAATGAAGTTGAAATGTCTTAGTTTGAGATTAAAATTCCTGTCTCCATTTGAATTTCAGGCCTCCTTTAAAAAAAGGGAATCTTCTATGTAATACCAAAAGTAATCATGTAAAAGAATTACATTTAAATTTCTCAGACGTTTTAATATGAATTTTTTTAAATTCAGTTTTAGAAAAAATTTTAAGAAATAACAAATTTTCTGTAAAGTTAGATCCCAGTATGATGTTTTATCAAAACAGTATCCAGTATCTGATTATCTAGTACTTTAAGTTAGAGGTGACTTTTATTTCCATGTTTTCTGAAAAAAATTTTTGGTTTTCTTAGCCTTCAGTTTTCCAGTGGGCATGCTACCTCCTTGAAACGAATTAAGTTACCTTAATTTGCAACTCTTGTTACTTCATTGCTAAAGAATCTCTAGAAAAATACCTTCTAACAGAATTAGGTTAAGCAACTAAAAGGGGGTTTATTTTCTGCCAAATTTCTCTACTCTTAAAGCAACAATTTCAAAAGTTTGATTTTTGTTTTTTACATTGGGTCAGAGTATTGGGCCCATCAGCATTCTCTACAGCCAATTTCAGGACAATATTTTAAATAATTTTTGAGTAGTTCAGTAATATCTCACATAATTAGGATAAGCTCATCACCCATTCAGGAAGAATCACACGGCACTTTTAACAGGGTCATCAAGAGGGCTTAGTAAAGCCCCAAGCACATGCTGCTGTACTGTCACAATTAATTGCTGTCTCAATTTCTTTAAAATTGAAAGTTGATCTGCACAAACCCAGTTTCCAGAGCACTAATTTCTCTATAGAATTGATTCTGAATAATCCCTGAATATAAGAAACACAAAATATATATTCAGAGAGAGAGAGAGAGAAAGAACCTGTTATAAACAGGTTTCTGCAAAAATAATGCAAATGTTCAGATACATGCTATTCTAGAGCCTCCTTAATATTATTAATTTTTTTTTTCTCTCTTTAACATTTTGAAGGCTGAGAATGGAGCAAAGAAGAGGCATTTCATCATTATTTTTAGGATTACTTTTCTATTTACTCTTGGAGATTGTAAAATTCAAAGTATTATGATGAAATAAGCAAAAATCATAAGGACACCACTTATACTGGAGTGCCCTGCTAATTATATCATGCCAATTGCAAATACATTCCCATTTTAGGTTTAATGCCAAAAGCAGTTTCTAGTGGTCTGAAAATAAATTTTGGTTGAATTGCATTTGTTTTAGTGTATTCTTGTTTATCTATATTGGTTTTTTTTTTAATACATCCAGTTTTCATACCTACAGAATTTAATTATATATTTAAAGATGCCAGGAAATCTGAATTAGATCAGCAACAAAATGATTCTGGCAAGGAGATCAGGACCTGGCTTTGACATAGTGATTGAGCAGCCTAAAGAAAACAAGATGATCAACTGAGACCAGAATGCTCCAATTTCCAGAATGCTCCAATTTCCCTCAGTGACATTGTGCCTCTACCAGCTCCTTAAAAGTGGCAGACATCAAAATTGATAGCAGCAAACAGGTAGGTTTCAGTCTTGCAAAACTTTTTTATTCACATATATTATACTATATAACTATTTAAGGAAGAATACTTAAAACATTTTCACGGCCAGACTCTTCTGATACTAATTAGGGGCAGTTTGCCTCCCTTTGCTCCACTGTCTTATAGCAAATGAGTTAGTAGGTAGGAATAGCAGTAACCATCAAGCTACTGACGCAAGAGATGATCCACAGACGTGTCAAACTGGGGCAGGAAGTCAGTTCTTAACTGCACATTGAGAGCTGTAGCAAGAAAAAAAGGCTGTTTCTACCTGCCATCAGACAGACACTTGTGGCAAGTTATGTCCATTGAGTCAATTCCAGATTTGCCCCTCTGCAGCATGTGGTTCCTGTTGCAAGAGAACACTCAAAATTTAACTCTGCCACAGTCAGGCAGGTGATGAACTGTGTCTTTTCTCTCATTCCACAACTCTTGGAGGTTCAGAAACACCCACATTTCCTCAGGTACAATCCAAAGATAAGATCTTTACTTATAATAGCCTACTTTAACAAGTAGAAAGACCCTTTGAAGGGAAGTAGGAGGAAGGAAAGAACTAAAATACCAGCAAGAAATAAAATATTAAATGATCATCTCCCTCACTGCTGGATTAGGTGCTAATGCTTGTATTGTGGAAAAGCTGTCCTACAGAGATATAGCCATGGTTTGTTAACGTGAACTCTTTCATCTCAGTGCCTACAGACACTCAGAATTCAGTCTCCTCTTACACTTACTTCATGGCTGGCATAATTCCCAGGGCTTCAGTTTTCCTTTCGACAGCAACGACTCCCAAACCTACATCAACTTTTCTAAGCACTGTTTATGTTCATCCTTTCACATCACATTCTAGATGAGATAAACATAATTTTTAAAAAATCTGCAGTTACTTCATTCACCACTTTTAAGTTTAGATCCAGAGGACTTTCATTTTAACCTAACTTTAAAATTTGCTTAATATTAAACTTTTCTGTGGAAATTGGAATTTTTTTTGGCGGGGGGGGGAGGGTTGAATGTGATGAATTAGAAATATACTACTAGCATGATGGAAATTCTTGATCAAAAATTGCATACTGTGAATACAGTACGAATTATCCAACATACTGTTGTTTAACAAAGCATTTCAATTTTGTGTAGGATGAGTTCTGGTCAATTGCAGTCTGTTATAACCAACAGTATTAGTTCAGTTTAGCCATCCAAATAAGCATGTTTAATAACAGGTTTAAGAAAACTACTATCAGTACCAATGTAAATTCATCTGGAATGATTCTGGTGTGTAGATGGATATTCTAGTGTGTTTTGACTTGGGTTTTTGGGGGGTTTTCTTTCAGTGGTTTCCATCACCCAGGAATGTTGTAGCTAGTACAGTGGGCTCTTTACTCATTGAAGTTACTATTTTGTTTTCCTATGAAAATTAATTTTGTGGAAATGTGTGTCCAAGATCCTGCAATAACCTTCGAACATGCTGGCCAAGTTCAGCCACACCTGATGGAAAAACCACCGAACTCACAAAAATCGTGTGAAAAACTATCTTCCAGTACTCCCACAGAGGGAAAACTGTTCAATAGGTTGCTCATCAAATACCAGATAATCTAACTGGAAGGGCTTAGGCCCCAGACAGAAAAAGAAGCTTTGTTCAGACCTCACACTGTAACCTGTTAGCCTTTAATCCATAAGGAACAGGGCTTTCTTGAGATCAGTGTTCACCCTTTTATTTCTTTTGTATTCTGTGGACATCAAAGGGATGTTTCATTCACTGTTTTGGAAGACAGGGTAAAAGAAAAATAGATTAGTGACACCTACTTGAAGCACATCATAGTTCTGCACTTACTTATGTAGATTTACCCAAAGTAAAGATTTACCCACCTTGCTGTATCTGTCAAGGTGTTAGAGATTTCAATTTAAAGGTTCAACATTATCTCAAATACTTTTTCATTCACAGCCGGGAACTTCTTTTCAAGATTTCCCAAGACATTTTTCCCAGCGCCTTGATACTAGAGACTTTTCTCATACATTAGGCATTTTTGTGTTGTTAAGTAAGGAATAGCCTCAGAAGCGTTGTACAAGACATCCATGCATGTGCAGTATTCAAGCGTAAACAGATTTGTCACATCTACATCTTACAGTGACTTGGGGCTTTTTTTTTTTCCCTCAGATTGCCTCATTTTTCTTGTAATGATAAGAAAGTTGAAATATCAAATATTGGTACTTAAACCTTATCCTATCTGGCAAAACAGACTCACATTGTGAACAAGGTGAACAAGGTTTGTTTTTCAGTTAACAAACCATTAATATTTCACAATCTTCTCAGTAAATCTCTAATGTCACACTACTGATAACTTTCAACAACAGATCTAAAACTGCACTACTTAAAAACAGTTTCTGTAATCCTTGCTCTCCAATGTGGGGATTATCCTATTTTATCTAAGAGGATGGTTTTTCCTGCACACCAGTACATGGTAGGCTTTAAAAAATGTGAAAGTTCAAAGCTAGACTGATTCTACCTGACAAATCCTCCATGGGGGGCAAGTTCATAAATTCATGGAACAGTTTGGATTGGAAGACCCCTTAGAGACCATCTAGGTCAATGCTGTGAGCCTCTTCCTGCCCCTTAATGCTCAACATTTTTTTCAATTTATTTTCTGTTTTTCCGTCATTTTATGAAAGAGTAATTATATCAATATTAAACTCTCAAATTTATTTTAAATAAAGTTCTTCAAACTCACTTACAATGATTCTGTTGCTCAAAAAGTTTGTCAGCTTCTTTAAGAAAATCAGGACAGACACTGGCTGAACATACAGAAATACTACAAAGGAGCATGCACACAGTAAATGTTAAGAGATTGTCTGAAAATTTGGACAGTAGCAACATATAGATGTTAAAAGAACAGTCTGTAAGTGACAGAAAGTTGGAAAAAGAGCTGTAAATAAAAACTGTTCTTTGAATCAACTGAGCAGATAAACCAAGACATTGAAAAGCTAGGAAAAGGAAAAATAAAGTGCTGAAACCAAACTCCACCCTCAGATTACCTAATATAATCCTATACAGATATATAGAAATGCAGAAATAAGGAAATAAGCTTATGGATGTTGTCACTGGGTTTGAATTTCTTTAAAAAACATGTAGTTTCTGTATGTTTCACACCCTCTATTAATTGAAATATTGTTTACCTTTCAAAGGTGAAATAAAAAATAAAAACTTCAATCTTCATTAGCTATTTGAAAATTTATTTTGTTTTGTACTTTACCTAAGATTAAAGTTCAGAATCTAACAGAGAAAAATATTAAAAATAGTCTTTCAGATCTATCACAAGAGTTATGGCAAACCCAGAGACCAAGATGATTCATCTGTGTTGGTTTCTTACTGCTAATGTCTGCTAAGGCAGCTATAAATATAGCTAATGCTTTTTCATATTGGCAATTGCTGGCTTTTTTGTTGGTTTGGTTTTTTTTTTTTCCCCAGCAATACTATGCACAAGCAAAGACAACCTATATAATCATAAAGAGGAGATGGAATTGATCCATAAGATATCTTCACATTTATGATGTGAAGAAGACAGTAAAGGGCATTTAAAATCCTCATCCTACCAAATATGTCATCGCATTGTTATTGACAACAGTATCAGTGACCTGAGAAGCCTCAGGAACAGAGAACTGAAAGGGTATCCTGTGGCTAAGTGCACTCCTTTATGCCAGGAGGTACAAGGCAAACAACAGGTAATATCAGATGTCTAGGATCACTTCTGTTTACTTTAAATATGAGCCCTAACAACCTCAGCTTGGTTTCAAGTTAACTTCAAACAGGCCCTTGAATCACTGTGCTGTATATTCAGCAATTGCAAAGCTGAAACTACTCACCACAATAAATATTGATACTGTTATTCACACCAGCAGCACAGAATTGTCACTATTCTTTATAGCATGATCCAAAATAAAGATATCGAATATAAGCTCATGAACATAAGCAAGCATAATGAAAGGCAAGAGATACAGAGCTCATTAATAAGGGTCTCATTCTCCTCTAATTCACGTATCCTTTTTACAAGGGTCTGGTTTCATTAGAAGTACTACTATTAAAAACCTTTATTCCTTTTTTTTTTCTTGAAAATGTCAAACGAGAATGAACAAAACAAATGGAGATGAAATCTGAGTGACCCACTCTAGCAGCCCCTGCCCTGAGCAGGGGAATTGGACTTGCTGACCTCCAGACATCTCTTCCAGCGTCAGTTCTGTGATCCTACTGCACCATTGCAAACAAATATTTTTGCTTACATACAATTGTTCACAGGTAAAAAAACTAAGCTTTCTACCTTTAAGAATATCAATTAAATAATAAACATTTAGAAGACAGTTGAAACTCATTTGAACTGTTGAAATCTTCCAGCTATGTAAGGCAAAGGGGCTACTCAAAGACAGAAGAGTTTAAAAGTTTCAAACTCCTTTTCCATCTGTAGTTCCAGTTAAAAACTTCAGACCAAACGATTTTCTTAGCACTTCCTACTATCTCACAGAGATCAGCAGAAAATTGCATTTTTCCCATTTGTATCAAGTATTGTAACTGTAAGGGCTTGGAAATAAGGTTTTATTTCATACTTTTTGCTCCTTGGATGGCACTAAGAAGGAGGCCTTTTAGGACAAAAATGTCTCTTTGCATACATAAAAATGAAAGCATTGAAAGCTTTTATTGCTAAAATTAGGATAAGGTTTATCAGTTCAAGACCAAAGACCGCTATTTAGGCTGAGCAAAGTAGAACTTCTTTCTTTATGAGCATCAGTCCTTTCTCCCCCAAAAAGCAATAGTGCCCGTTGTTTGGGCAACATATTTCTTTACAAGAGGAAGGTCAAAGTCCACATCACATACTTAAATGCTTCAGAACATAGAGGAAGGGGTTTTCCCACAGTATATGTAGATGCTCGGGGAATCTTTAGAATCTTCAGAGTCCACATAGTTTTGCCAGCTGCTCTCTCCAACTCAGACAGAATTTGAGTAGTCTGGAAGGAAAAGAAAATTGCAAGTTTCCCTACATCCGTTTTGTAATAAAAATCAATGGTATTTTGTGAGCTGAGACTTAGGGATATCCAAGACTGCCCTGAAGACAGTTATGTACATGTAGCTTGATGCAACAAGCTCAGAAGGATCCTACAAGCTCATTTTGTTCTGAATTCAGTGTTTTTATGTAGTAGGAAAATCATCTCAGCTCCAAAAACTCCCCCTTGATTTTTTTTTTTTTTTTAAAGAACAGTGAGTTAATGATGGATTTATTTGAAAGGCAGAACTTGAAAAGGCTACATCCAGCCTTAGGCTTTTCCTTACGTATCCCAGAAGCTTCCAAAGAATATAGGTGATTCTTTTATGCAGATTTAAGTAGTCAGTGAATAAAGCTGAAATTGAGTGCAACAATGTTGATGTGATACTCACTAGTACGAGCACAATGCTAGCAAATATCAGAACTGAAGCGGTCATGGCTGATATGCTTCCACTGCCTGGGTAAAGTCATTGGTTATCTTCAGCAGACGAGACCAGCTTTCAGGAAGACCTGTGAGACCAACACATCACACATGCTGGAATAACAGATTGCAGCTCTGGATTTAATTTGCATGTTGATTAACAGTGATTGCATGAAGGCAGGGGCTAGCTGCTTATGGGACACACAAGTAGACAATTATATTTATTTTGTTTGCAACTGTCCAATATGAATGTGTTATTGCAGTATTAAGAAATTACACACGTGATTGTCTTTGCATTTTTTCCTAATGTCTCTCAAGTTGAAGTCTCTTGCAGATAGTTTCTGGTAGACAGAGAGGAAAAAAGCAGGAATTGCAATGAAGCGTAAAAAATGTTGATTCTTCTTGGAAAAGTATTCCACTTCCAGATGCTTATGTGGTTTTACCAAATTCCTCTTGCCAATATGTTCCATAAACCTGAAAGAGTCATCATAATTGCAGCTGCAGAGAGCTGATGAAAGAAATTTATGGTCCTGGTCATCACCTGTACCTGATTCTCAATGGCTCTGTTCCTACCCTCACCTCAGAGACTCTTGGCAAAGGAGTACTGACGTTTTACCTCTGATCCACATAGCTGTATCTTGTAATTGCATGAGATAACCTTCAAGACTCAGTTTTCTTGAGTGCTGGACAGAACATAGTGTTAAAAAGTATCATTGTGCCTTCTTGGTAACTATCCATAAATGCTGTATGCTGACAATGTTATCAGGGTTGTTATGGTGGACTAGTCTGGTTTACTTCAGAAAGAACCTGAGAAAATGGCCCAAACCTGCCTACTCAAAATCAAAGAGCAAGAATTACATCAGCCCTTCACTTAAGCTAAGGAATTGGTTTTGGTCCGGTGGGGCAGCAACAACACACGTGCTGGCACGTACTCCCTCAGCAGCAGTGCTGCCAGACACCCACAGGCAGCTGCGGCTGCCAGACCTCTGCTGAGACACGTGAACTTCAGAAACAGCTCAATTATGTTAATGCTACCAACACTTCAGGTTAGAGAATCCCTGCGGTGGCTTTCTTGCATCTGCTTCACTGAAAGCTTTGTTCTTATGATTTAAGGAACAATGCTCTGATTTCAAGAAGGCTGTCAGAGCTGCACTCCCCAGCTACAGAAGTGAGACAAGAAGAAAACAAACATTTGAATCTTTTTGGAGTTAATTGGCTAGAAGAGCTGATGCACAAATTGCTGTAGCACAAAACCAGTGAACACCAGGACACATTACGAAATAACCTAGACAAAGCAAGGCTATTATGTTTCAGGTGTGGATGGGTACACTGAAATGAAGGCTAGGGAATGATCTCACCTTTCATGTATGCTTCACCGTAGATACAGGGGCTTAGCAGCAAGACAGGCAATTGAAACTCTTTCAGTGAATCTGAGAACAAGAGGAAAGGAGGTTTGACAATCTCTCTCAGAATTTCAATATTCTTTAGGAATACAGTATATTCCTAAAGACAATCACACTTTAATCTTCACATCCTTACCTGCTATCCCATGAGGGCCTGGTGAAATACTTTTTTTTGAAGTTCGGTATGTGTGCACTGCAGAGTATTTACAGATCCTCGAAAAGACAAGGCTTTTTTAGTGACACAAAGACTAATTATCACTCAGCAGTCTGCAAGCCTTTTAGGAAGCCTACACATACACAGTTCTAGACTTAATGTTTTCAGAAGTATTTACAGAACGTAAAGGTAAAATATATTTAATACTTGTTTGTACCTGTTTGCATTTTTTGTATGAAAGAACAGCTTAAAGCTTCATAATCATGCTGCTCTGGCAAATTCTAAGCCTTGCAAATTAGTCATTTAGCTCAAGTGAATTACAGATTTAAGCTGTAATTAATTACATTAAGCTGTAAATAATTACATTAATATGTAATTCAGATATTAAGCCAGTCTGAAACTGGTACAACTGGAAGCTCCAGGCAAGATTAGTGGGGTCTCAGTCCTAGCAAGAACTTCACATATTTAATGTGGCTTCACTTCTTGATGTGGTATGAGCACTGCTTGGGGGTTGGGAATGCCAAACAACCTGCAGATTGCAAGTCAATACCTTGCAAGGTAGCATTCTGGGTATCTACTGCATCTCCAACTCGCTTTTCTGAGAAGTCTTAGAATGGTTTGTGTTGGAAGGGACCTGTAAAGATCCTCTAGTCCAATATTCCTGCAACCAGCAAGGACATCTTCAACTAGACCAGGCTGCACACATCTTCATTTAGCCTGACCTTGAATGTTGCCAAGAATGAGACATCCACCAACTCTCTGGGTATTGATTACTGTGTACTGGTTACTCTTTGCTTTTTTCAGCAATCTAGAGAGCTCTGGTAATGTAGTGCTGAATAAATCTGTCTGGGCTCAAAACACCCTGTGGCAGAAAGCTTCATTTAATTTTCCATGTTATTTAAGGCCATCAGAGGGTGTAGGCTCTGCAGGTCTCTACGAGAAGAGCTCCTCTTTGTCCTCTGCATTCTCAGACGCAACAAGAACATTCTGCTCTAAAAGAAGCATTTATAAAAACTGGCTGTTTCCATCACTGCATTGTGGTACTTTTGTTTGTCTACTTAGGAGTGTGAGTAGGTGTTTAGCCATGATGCTGGAGAGAAAGAGCAGTACAGAACTGGTGCTCACTGTCCCACTCTGTTGTCAGAGGAGGTGGAGAGGAAGGCTTGTGCTCACTTTTCTCAAGTGAAGTATCTAGGTTGGACTATATAAATCAACTACATTTGACCTGCACATAAAAGCTGTTTTGCACAGCCATGAGGGTTGTGTTGCTCTTGTTCTTAGGTTGAAAAACTGAGATTTCCACATTTAAGTATTGCTCTATGAACTAGATCTCTGAATAGCACCATCTTAAAAGCTGTATCCACTTATGCAGAACCAGACTGAATATTTTTTCCTGTATCTTACAAATCAGAACACAGCATAGATATGGTGGAGTTTTAGATTCTCTTGTCATAGGTAATGTCCTGGAAATAAACGCTACAATTTTTTCCCGATTAACTGGTCAGCATTATTTTTCTTTTTGTTTTTTTGACAAGCAAAAGACATGCACTGCTCCCACATTTTCATTGTAAGTGAATAGTTTATTGCATTGAAAAAGAAAAAATGTGTTGGGGAAAAGAAAGGCTGATGGCATATTAAATCACAGTTTTAAGAGAATACAGTTCCACAATAGCCTATGAAATGTAATATTGATGCAGACAGCAAATGCTAGAAATCTCGTCTGAGATGCAGATGACATGCAAAAGGAAAGAAAAATGGGTATGAACTGTTCTTGCCACAGAAAGTAGTGGCACATAAAAGATCCTAGCCAGACAGAAGTTCTGAGCCTGTCAAGTTCTGTTTTAGTGGAACAGGAGACAGATCTTCTGTTCTTTTATTCCCCTCTTTTGAACAGCAGAGAGGGATCATAATAATTACTGCTCAAAAATCTAGGTGGTGAGGCTCAATAGTTGAAGTTATCTGTGATTTAGTTCAAAAAGTTTGAAGCTGGTGCAGCAATTATTATGTAACTCCCAGGAATTTTACTTTAAGTTTATATTATGTTTTTATATAGAAGTATATCACTAATGCACATATTAAAAAACACTATTTCGGGTATCTATCAGAGCTTTCAGGTATTGAAAACAAAGGTGATAGTTTGATTTAACATTCACAATTCAACAACACTCACGACTGTAATGGACTGTTTTACAACCTGAGAGGAGAATTAGTTGCACGTGTAAGTATCAATAAAATTAAAAGCAGAATAGTTAAGTATTGAAGGAATTCCATATAAAAAGAATAACGAAAATATTTAACATGGGAAAATACTGAAAGATTTGCCAACTTAATGCATTCTTTCTACCTTGTGCCTTATTCAGCCTTTGAACATTAAAGCATTGGTTTTGTTTGCAATGAAAATTCCCATTTACATAGAAATTACAGTGTTACAGTGTGCTATGGCTTTCTTTCTGCAGAATATGTAATAAAGCATAAAACAAAGAGAGATCATACTGCTGGGGAAATGATAGTGAAAAGCAAATTTTACAGTGCATGTGCTGACTGCATTCTCTGTGATGTTGTCAGAAAAAGGGCACTGCTATCCACGATGACTCTATCTTCCATAAACAAAAAAACACAAGAGCCAAAGGATAATATATAATGGGTTCAAAAGTAGTGAAATAGATAACAATAAATGTACGAGACATGCATTCCATTTCAAATGAGGAATGTATTATTCCACCTCTACTGTAAGCAAATGTCAGGAGAATAAAAACCAAGATTCTTGGAGCCTGTTTTACAATACACAGAAGTATCAATGATGCTCATAAAATTAACAGGAAGATTTTTCAGTATGAATTCCAAGGAGCATGGAAAGATAGTCAGTCCTGACTTGTCATCCATATAGAGACATATGCAATTAAAGCAGACAAAACCCCCCACATAAACACATACAGTGCTAACCATCAAGAAAAATAAAGAAATCATATTTTCTTATTTGTTTTCCTTAAACAAGTGACAGATTCTTTCAGACTCCATATACCAAACAGCATTCTCCTCCAGTAGCTCCCAATATATGAATTGTGTGGGGAGGCTACACTCAAGACAAAAAAAGCATTACTTTGATGACAATTCTATAGCTGTTGGCTTTATTCACTGGGATAAATTACAGAACAAATATGCTCAAAGAAATCTGAAAGGTAGATGACTACATCAGACAGATAATGACAGTTTACTAAGAAAATTAAGTACTTGGGTAACTGTTCTACTTCTTAAACTTGTCAGCAATCCCCTAAAGAGCAAGAAAATTATTCTTACATCTAAAAACTGAATAATAATTACATTTCTTCCTGAGCTTGTGTCTCAGAGTTAGAAAAAAAAATATTTTTGCACTAGTTTTCATATGAAAAAGCTTTACTGTACTTTAAAACATCTGCATATTAGAGTGAATATAAAATACAGGTCTGAAGTAGAGAAAAGTAGAGGTGGGGAAAGGACAAATTCAGCCTTTTCTTCACCTTCACTCTGCCCATAAGATCTTGATTAAAACATCTGTCCTTAGTTACCATAATTAGGAAATTTTTATGCCCTTGACTGAAAAGTATAAAACTAACAAAAGACAAGAGTGAAAAATACATTTTTGCATATTTCCTAATTTATATTTTCATCTGTATTCATGAAGTCTTAAGAATTAGACATAGAAGAGACCAATTAAATCATCCAGTCATTCCCCCTACCAAGAGTTCTGAATAATTCCATATATTTTCAGGTCCTGAAAATACAGCATTTACATACAGATGAAAAAATATATTTTAATGAGCCAGGATCTTTTTCCTGTGCAATCTGAGCCTCACTATTCGGACGAAGGCAGCTCTTGGTCCCAGCAGAAGACTTCTAAGGGAATAGACACTTCAGATAAGATGACAGCGTGTTACCGGATCATGTAGTGTACTTAAACAGTGTAGTATTATGCATTTCAGCACATCACAGGAAAAGGACTCATGGTAATTAAGATCAATCAGCACACCTTCTGGAGCCTAGGATGGCAATGGAGATGTTAAATACTACTTTAGACATGAGGCACGATGTCCCAGTGGACAGGAGAAGGTAACTTTGAGTAGACTTTCTTCCTAGTCATTTGGGTAAAGATCAGTGAAAATCCACCATTAGTTCAGCACGAAGTCACTCTGTCATTAGTGAAGGGGTCAAACTACTATTTGGTTGTAACTGCAACCTGACAATTTTTAGCTATTAATGAGTAATAAGTTTAAGATGATTTTGTCGTTCAGAAGACATCCCACAGGCTGGCCTTTTGTCATAATGTGGCTTTTAGTGTGGAGTTATGATCTGTCTCTTGAACTTCAATACAAGGCTCAATTACACATTACTGCCTTCCTCCCACCCCCCAAAAAAATGCTGCCCAAAAGCCAGATTACATGAGATAAGATGGAGTTAAAAGTCTTACTGCACTTCTACCTGTATTAACAACTGAGTCTTTCACATAATTTTAAACAATATTTTATTTTTAGATATGGCTTTTTATGGAACATTTGAATGAGGTGCCCAGACTCTATCTATTACTTCTCTGTTCTCTCAAGCTGTTTTCATTTGGTGACAAGACAACCACCATGAACCCATATACTTGTTCTGAGGACCAAGTTCAGCAAAATACATACAGAACACACACTGTGTGGTGCAGGTTACACTCTAGGTTGTTCTAGACCACTATCCAGATGAAGGGCTTGGCAACAGGGCAGTTCCAGTAACAGCAATGTGAATATTCAGACAGTATTGAAGAGAACATGAGCTTTCACATCAACTTCGTTATGATAAAAGTACTGACAAAGGTATGATAAAAGAATACTTCCATGGCATTTATCTCCCTGAATATACTTTCGATCCCATAATTTTTACATCTTTGAGCAACCATAACTTAGTCCTATGTGAAATTTCTGGTATTAAGATTCAAGAAATTTTTGTATCTATACATTTTTTCCTCCTACAGAGCTGTAACTGTAAGCCTGCCATGAATTTAGTATGCTTTGATGAGCTGGGGCTTATTTTACAGTAACAGAATAGAATTACAAATAAATGGATTAATTTTTGAGTCAGTCTAATGCATAAAGATAATATATTACAAATAAAGATATGAGGTGTTATGATCTATTAGCAATTTTGGCCAAGGAAGTACTGAAACCTGAAGCAGTTCTGGCAAGTGTGTACTATTTAAAGTCGCAGACTAAGAAGCAAGCACTTAAACTTGCCAAGTATGTAGTTATCTATTAGCAATCACTTTATTTCCAGATGCACATAAAAATTGTTTAAGATTTAAAATATTGTTTTCATAAAATGTGTTTTTACAAGCTGTGATTTAAGTAAGACATTCTAAATTTTTTAGATCATTTTCTAAAACCATGTAGTCTTCTCCTGCTATTTATTTATATGGAGGAGAAGCAAGGACCCCATGGAAATTATGGTGCAAAGTTGTTGATGAGTGGAAGCTTTGTTGAAAAAGATTAATTCCAGAACATTAACATACACATCCCCCTTAAAAACTCATCTTCATTTGCTCTTTCATGCTGAATCACATACTCCACAATTCTGTAGGGAAGTGGTTGAGTCACCACTCCTGGTGGTATTTAAAAGGAAATGTGGCATGGAAATATGGCATGAGGGGCATGGCAAAAGTGCTGGGCTTGGCGGTCTTAGATTAAGGGTTGATGTTGATGATCTTAAAGGTCTTTCCCAACCTAAATGATTTGGTGAATCTATGATAAACTACCTGAAGGAACAGTTTACTAATTTAATGCATTAGAGAAAGTTCTGAGAGTTGGCAGGATCAAAGCTTGCTTTCCATATGCATGATTTGCAATTGGGTGCCAGAGAGACACTGAGAATTTAAAGGTACTACACACAATCTGATTTATTATGCACCATGCAAGAGCACAGAAAGGCAAGTAATAGTAAAACATTAGCCAAAATGGGGAGGTGGACAAACCCAGGGGTTGCCAGCTGTTCACACCCCACAGAATCTTCATGGAACAACAAACATGATACTTATCTCCATCCCTGTGTTTGTTTTGTGCACCACTATGTTCTACCAAACATAGTAATGTATATTCTTATCATTTATGAAAGCACTTCAGTGACTCACAATGCTGTTTCCTGATATAAGAGGATATAAAATATTTCTTAGAAGTTCCTTTGAAATTTTCAAGGTTCTTCATGAAGATGGTCTGAAACCAAAGCAAACCTTTGCCATGATGATGATATCCATTAGCAACATTAGTTGCTCCAGAACTTTTTCAGCCTAAATAACTGTTTGTGATATAGCAAGAGACACTTTATAACAAAAATCAAATCAAAGCATTATAACATAAAATTGAAAAAATTGAAAAAAATTTGCTTATCTCAGAGCCATGTGCAAGATGGATCTCTTCTTTCTGAATCTGCTATTTTACAACAGTAGTATACAGAACTGATGGACACAGTGAGGAGAAAAAAGGAAGAAAAAGGAGATCAAAATGACAGTCCTCAAAAATCTTTCGATTCAGCCCAAAATAAGGGAGGGAAAACTAAGGTATTTGTATTATTTGGCTGTAGTTGGAGAAATTACCACCTTGCCATTATATTTTTCTATATGGACTTACTGGTTTCTTAATTTGGGAGTTGTTCAGTTACTACATGAGCTGCAATTCAAATCAAAACTGAGCTGGCAGGATTCACACGTCTCTACTCCAGCCTATCTGTAGCAGATGGGAGAATCAGCTATTTTGGGCAACCATACAGTATTGATGTTTTTTCTCTTTTTTTCCTTTTTTTTTTTTTTCTAAGTTACAAAGCAGTGCTACAGAATGTTTTATTCATGATACATTGAAGATGTGAATAAAGCGTAGCTTCAGAGGTTGAAATGCTCACTGTTTGTGCAAAATGTCTGTATGACACTCCTGTATTTTGACTGTGAAGTAACTTATCTCCTGGGGATTTCCCTAACATCGTCAAGCATGATCAATGACTCTCATCTTTCTTTTGATACAGGAAAATTAATTCAGTGTGTGTGTACACTGTGGAGAAACAGAAGGTAAGCATTCCCAGTAACCATCTAAAAAACCCAGTCACATAAGCTTGAATGTAGATGTCTTTTACAGAGTACTTTATCTTGTTTTTAACAGGGACCCAGGAGAATTTTGTGAAAAATATGCAAATGAAAAACTGGATTCCCAAGAGATATGCCAGAGTCAAAAATAATTGTATCCAAACTGTAACTAATGAACAAATGATTCAGTGAAATACATTCTGTATTTCCATTCACCACCATCTGTTATTGGCAAGATACTTTGTTCCCAGCTACAAAGCTCGAGCAAGCACATGAGCACCAATTTAAGGGACAAAAGTGAATGCTGTGAATGCTGCAAGGAAGAAGTATGGCTGCTTTTCACAGAAGCCTGTGTATTTGCTCTTCAATGGCAAACAGAATTTAACATTTGCCAGAAACAGGGGAATGAGGTATTGGTTTCTCAAAAAAATTCCAAGACAAGAAAAGCTGCGCGTTTTTGGCATGAAATGCCCTTTCATTGCAGAGAGTAGGCTGTGCTGCTTGACCAAGTACTTTCCACTTGTAGTGTAGATCATCTACAGCTTCTAGTTGAAATCCTGTTTATTTCCATGCAGGGAAAATCAAATGGGAACAATACTTAGCTACAAAAAATGGTGTTGCTGTTTCTGTAGCTGGCATACTTCCCTTAAAGGCACCTCCAGCATGTTAAAATGAGACAGTACTCCCACATATAACTCCATTTGGACGTATGTAGGAAAAAGATCTTGACTAGAGTATGGCAACAGACAGCAGGATGCTTCGTGGTGAACTTAGAAAGAGATCTGTAGTTTCTTGTCAGTTTCATACAATTTCACAACATCCTTCTGAGGGGTAGATTAAAACTATTTATCCTAGTTAAACAAAAGTATGGAAAAAACTCCAAAAACTCACAGACTTGTTAAGCTACATAGAAAAAGGGGGAGGGAGAGATGTGATTCACAGTTCTGTGTTCAAAAACCTTTAATTCTACTGTGTAAACAAGTATGGTTGCCTTAATATTAGCATCTATAAAGTTGATTTACAAACATTATTTACTAAAGCAGGAAAATTACATAGTTAAATGTAGACAGTTTTCAACTACTTCAACTCAGTGAGCTGCAGCTCTACCTACAGCTATTACCACTTTATATAATTTCCTAACAGCAGTGACTGTGTATCCTTCTGTTGCTGTGGTGTGAGAAATCAGACGAGTTCAGATGGTTATATTTTGTACTGGAATTAAAGATCTTTTGACTTTTCTGTCATTTAATTGAGACAACAACTAATTATCAGGGAACTGATACTATTTAAAACATGACACTTTCTCCAAGAAGTCAAGAAGTTGAAAGATACTTCTTGAACCTGCCTCTGTTAGGCTCAATAATTTAAAACCTATCTACCACAGCCAGCATTGCATTTATGAGCAGTTTAAAATGCATACAAATCAATACTGACCAGTTAAACCCAGTATTTATTAACTATCATATGAACTATACCCTTTATGAACTATACTTAAAGGATAATTTATTTAAAAAAAAATATTTTTTCTTAGAGTGCATGCAGGTTAACAGACCATATAATTTATATGGTCTAATATAGATGCAACAGTAAATGCCAGCTATACGTGCAATATCTGGAATTCAGTCAGGAAATGTTTCTATACTTCGTAAATATTTTACAACTCAGTTTTGCCTTATGTTTATTTTACCTGAATCTGTCCTTTCTTTTTAGTCTACATACTAGTATTTCATAACAATCTACAGAACAAGAAATGGGTGTCTAAGAACCTAGTTTAAAAATCTCTTCAAAGATTTCTATTCTTTGAGAGGAATCAACTTTCTGAACCAGACTATAATTTAGATGGTGCCTTTAATGGGACACTACAATCAAGGTCAACATTGCAGTTGTCTTTCCATTTGGTTTAATAAAGAAAATGTACTGCTTCCATAACTATTACTTTCTACCATAATTTTCCATGTGGAAACTGAGATTTAACTAGAATATTTAATCTGACTGCATACCCATAAAAGTATTTAGAATATCAATTATATTCCATCAATTTTCCACGAGTTCAGTGTTTTATGGCTGATTATCAACCCTCATATTCTTTTTTCCATTCACTTGCATTATGTACAGCAATGCAAGGTCACACTGAAGGTCCATCTAGCTCAATATTTCATATCTGACAGCAGGAAACATTTATGAAAAAATAAGAAAGAGGACAAGCACAGAGTGATACTGCCCAAAATACATTCCATGTGAAATTCAATCTTTTAGTTACAGACTACCTTCAGGAAAGAAGATCAGGTCTCATTTAGATATAAAAAGCAAATTTTATTAGGCTCATATACACATTATTATTTTAAAAGCTGAAAAACAAAACCATATGGGAATAAGTTCAGTTCTGTGGAAGAAGGCTGGGGATAGTCCAGGGATGCAGCTGTATCACAGCTTTGAACTTAGCCTGGGGCTGGCAGGAAAGTCACCTGCTACTCCAGCCTTCAGGGCAGCAGCCATAGAAAACATGGTTAATTGGAGCTGCTGCTGGCACTAACAACTCGTGGGGTGCCCTAACAAAGTGATTATAAAAAATCATATGTCTACTTCCCTCTGAAGCTAGCCTGGAGCATGAGTAAGGTGACTGTACCACAATGGGCAGCAAAATGGTAACGGCTCCAGCAACTACGTGAGAAAACTGGCAAGCAGACTTGCTGCAAACTGCTCCCACTGTACTAATGAGACAAGTAACTTGTCCTCTTGACAGTCACTACTCCCAGGAAAACAACGAGTAGAGCAACAAACTGTGAGCCAAGAACTGCCATCCTCTCCTCCCCTCCATATTCCACCCCAGTTCCTTAGGGAAGGTAAGAGCAGGGAGGAGGGTTTGTTCTTATCTCTGCTGCTAAGAAGCCTAGAAACAATTTGCATATCTAGTGTTTAGTATTTGCAGTAAGAGAGGTGCGGGAGAATGATTCCTGTCTGGCTCCAGTTAGTGGTTACATGGCAGAATCAGGAGCTGTTTGTCAGCAAGTCGCAGAGGTTGTCTGAGAGGTTTCACAAAAAAGCAAGGAGTGTCAATAGAACCAGAGACCCCTGAAGGTTACTCCTCTTTAAAACAACTTCCATGGGTACTGCCAAGATTTCCAGCAGCAGAATTAGGGCCCTTCTTTTAGGAAAGCCATAGACAGTTTCAGTTCATTGCAGTTCAGTTCAGTTCAGTTCAGTTCATTGCTATCTAATCTGTTGAGATAGCATTTGGCATTTAACTCATTCTAACACAGCAGGAAATCTAGCTAATTCTCATGGTCAGAACGACTTGGTTCAGAACTAAGTTGATCTCCTTCATATTTCTTCTCTCAGTATATGTCCATCTGCTTGGTAGAACTCTGTAAGTATAGTAAAGAGAGGGGAGAAATTAAAAAAACCCCACAACTTGAGTTTTCACTTAATATGAAAGTGATATTTGATCCACATTTTGTATTTTCACACCTTATTTTATGAAAGCCAAAGAACTGAAAAAGAGAGTCATTTAGTTTGAACCCCTGAATTGTTCCACAGACTAGTGTGACATTTGCAATGGGGCATTTAGATAAATCATCCCTGAAGAAGGATAGCAAGCTTTAATACATCTTTAATACAGCATTTTCTAAAGCATGTCATCCAAAGTGGCAGTAATCCACAATTCTTCTCTCTAGGAATCAAGAGACAATACCTAAAAATAGAAGATAACATGACTTAAAACCTTTGGGATGATAGCCATAGGGCAAGGAAGAGGAATACTTCAGTTTGCTTTTCTTAGAGGGACTTGCAACCCAACATGAAAAGGTCTCAGTTTTTTGGTCCTGCCCCAGATACAGCTAATGGAGTGATTATTAGGCATACCTAATAATGCTATTAACACCCTGTAGAGTGGATCAATTAATACTCACAGCCATAGTAGATATTAAGAAGCCTTAAGATAATTCAAAATGGAGCAGGAGAAGTAATTTGCGCATTAGGAGGAAAAAATCATAATCAGGAACCCATGTAATGAATTTTTACATTTGTCAACAAACTGAAACAGAAGGATCAGTCCCTCAGAGCAGATGAGGCAAGGGAAACGAGTAAAAACATATGCAGTTTTAAATGTCATTATGCCCAGAAATGAAACAGCTCAAGAAAGTGTTCAGAAAACATTTAATACATAGAATACTCTTGGAGAGAGCACTCTGGCTACTTGACAAGGCTGTAAGACAGAGCAGGTAAAATGTAACTGGTAGGGGCAGCCTGAGGAGAAATATAAGGATTACCTAGAGAGGCACTGCTATTGGATAGAATGCTACACCAAAACCAGGGAGCAAATAGTATCCTGTTGGGACACCTGAAGAATCCAGCCTTATCTTCAAGAAACACAGATAGACTTCTGTCTGGGAAAATAAGATTTGTCATGCACTGTTGTATCCTGCAGGGATACTGAGAAGGGNACACGCGCCGCGGCAGTGCACCTCGATCAAATGGAATTATTTCTCCAGGTGTAAAATTGCACCCAGAGAAAAATCCAGGAGTAGATTAATGTACGCTGCCACGATATTGGCTACGCTTGGTTGTCTTTGCCAGCAGTGCCCAGTTCCCACAGGCTGGAACAGATTGTATCTACCCTGTTGACTCACACTTTCAAACACAAAAGCCATATACCTGAGAGAGAGCACAAATTTAGACTCAATTCCTAATCCATATGCCTCACAGTGTCATAGGTGTGTTTGCTCTAATGGTTAGACACACATTCCCTCCCCAAGCATCAAACTGATAGCTATTTGCATGGAAAAAGGACAAACAAAAACAAGCAGGCTAAATTCTTCAACAATGGTGAGGATAACAATAGTGAACAGAGAATAAGTTTGGAAACATCAAATGAGGTGATGAATTTATTAAATTGAGGACTACATGGCTGACATATGGGTACAGCACTTCACAATTAAGGCATCTCATGTTGCTAGCCAGACCATTTTCAGTGTTTTTTAAGGTGATGTACCTAAAAAGCTCTGCAAGTAATCTGCAGTACGAAGAAGCCCTCCTAAAAGTGTCTGATTTCTCGATTATGACTTTTTCTTACCTGTTCAACTGTTACAGTTCACTGTACCACAGCAATAATCCTGCAAACATTTTGCAGGTGGCAGGCCCAAAGTCTTTTAGCAAAGAATTTTTATCTGAAAATACATTAAAGCGAGTTCCAGGGTTATTAATACCCCAAGAATCTGAAATCATGTTGCCAGTAAAATAGTAATGCAACCTTGGTACCAGGGGACAAACTCAGTGATGGAAATGTAAATTCACTGTAACTCACATTCAAGCCTCAGTCTGCTGAGTCATGTAGTGGTGCTAAATTTTACATTAAAACTGTTCTGATTCGAAGTATCTACTTATTTCACAGTTGGAAATTTATCACTATCCACGTGAACTGAATGTGAATCACTGTCATACAGGGAAGGGGATGTATCTATATTACCTTATTTTTTAATTGGATTGCTATACACAAATCTGAACTTATCCGTAGGTATGGGAGAAAGTACATAAATGCACTAAAATAAAATAAATGCAAAGGTCATACCTATTCTACCCAAACTAAGATATAGCTCAAGGAATTAAAAAGAAGAAGATAAATAATCAAGGTAAGCATAAATATAGCCATTTATAGTCCACTTGAGGACTTGATGATAAAGAGAAGTCAAAGAACAGAAGCTATAAGAAGTGGCATATTAAAAGACAGAAACAAAACCAAACTAACAAACAAAACCCAAAAATAAAAACAAAACCACCACCACCAAGCCCCCACCGCCGCCCCAAATTTTAAACAGTACATTAAGCAACTTGGCCAGAAATAGAAAATAAATCTGTAGTAGAGAATGCTTAACACTGCACACAGCTATTTGTACTGCCACTTTATATGAACTGGTATAAGAAGTCCTAAGTCTGACTGCTTTCCTTCACAAAGAAAATCTCAGGACAGCACTTTAAAGAACAAAGCACAGATTTGCTTAAGCAACTCCTAGACTTTCAGGTTCCATGCCTCATTTCAGTTCCTCCCTTTGCTTGCAACAAAACCAGAAACCAAACTAAACCTAAAGATTTTGTTGCATAATTACTTCTCACATTGTCTGAACCCACCCATTCCACTACTTTGTGGGGTCTATTTCCATGTTTAATTGTTCTCATAGGAAAAAAAATATGTCTTATACACAGACAGAATTTCCCCTGAAGAAACTTAGGCCTGCTGCCCCTTGTCCTGTCATCCTGTTCTCTTGCAAGGAGAGTACCTCCATCTTCTCTGTCACCACCTTGTGGGTGTTGTAAGACTACAACTATGTTCTGCCTCAGTGGCCCTCCAGTACTCTCTTCAACTGTATCTCTACAGCTGCAGGGGACCAAAGCTGGACACAGTTTTCTCTGTGGGTTTCCAGAAGTGCCAGGTGGAGGGGGACCATCTCCTCTCTAGATCTCCTGGCTGTGCCCCTGGTACTGAAGCACTGGATGGGGATGGCCCTTGCTTCTGCCAGCTACAGGGCAGCTCTTGTGCATCTCGCTGTCCCCCAGGGCCCCAGGGCTGCACAGCCCTTGCTGAGGCAGGCAGTGCTCACCTAGATTGTTGCTCAGGATATTCCATCCCTGGTATATATATCTTTACATTTATCTTTGCTAAGCCTTATACCAGTCCCAAGTTTAAACTCTGTGCCCTTTTTCTTAATATAAGACTAAATTAATGCATGTTAGAGATGTCCAAGCCGGTCACCTGGTTCAGAGAAATAAAGGTTGACATTACAGTAAAAGAGCTTGCCTGAAGTATCACAGAATTCTGTCTTTTCCCTGCTCTTCAGGACAGGTCAGCCAAGTCACAGCAGGTTAGGTACAACACTTTCATGCCTCAAGCTGAGCACCGCTGAGGTGCAGCTTATTGAAACCTAGAATGTGATAACAGAAACCATTGCCCTTTGAAGGCATCCAGCATACACATATGGTAGAGCTCAAACTTTCATCCACAATGGGAAGCTAAACAGGATTTTCCCTGAGAACAAAGGAGCCTGGAGATTAACAAAAACAAGACTTTGACTTTTTTTCTCCTTTAATATTGTAAGAATAGAATAAGAAATCTGCCCTCCATGCAATCCAAACGTGAACCAGAACTATAGTTAAATCTTCTTTTTTCACTGCTCCCTTGCAGATCAACTTTCCACGTGAGTGATGAAATAAAACTAAAGCATCACTGCAGGGAAGAGCTGCACTTTTCTGCCCATTTCCTTCATGCCCCTCCCCCTCCAAACCAGTTTTGAAATTGATTCCTTCAATTAGAGAAGCTACTGACCTTGTCAGGGTAAAAGTATTTTTATCAATTTTCACATTTTACATTTGAAGTTGTTTTCACAGACTGTAGGTATGTGGAGGAATTAGTTGTGGCAGGACATCATGGAGGCTGAAACTGCAGAGAGAAGTCTATAAAGTACACAGACACTAAGCCGCTTGAAATATTTTTGTTTCAGTGCTAGGAGACAAAGCAATAAAAAACGTCCTTGTTTTTTCACTCTGCTCTAGCAATTCTCATCTGTCCACTTTCAGAGACAAGGCTCTGAGCAGAATTATTGCTTCTCCTGGTTTATTAGTGACCTCCCCTATGTTTTTGTGGTTTCATTTTGTTGATACAAAATTGAAACAGACAAACTGCAGCTTACAAAGGTGTATGTACATACTTTCTGTAGTTGTATCCAAAGGACTAAGGCCAGATGGGGATTTCCTTCAGTAGTCAAGCAGGGTCCAAATCCACAAATGGAGGTCACATCAAGACAAATTCTCTATGTCATTCACTGAATCTAACGAAATATTCAAACACATGTTGAATTCAAATGTAATTATCAGGTTTTTAGTTTAGGATTTAGAAACAACATAAACAGTTCTTTTAATATCATTCACTTTTGTTGAACTTACTTCAGAAATGGCTTGGAGTAAAAACATGTCAATATTCTTACCATTAAGACCATCTCTTTCACTCTGACATGCTAACCCTTGCAATTTATAGAGAATGCCAGAACTCTACAGCCTTAGGTCTTCAGCAAATTGCTAATTTCAGAATCAGGTCCTACAAAAATTGTGACAGTTAACTGATTATGTTAAGTCTTTCAAGATGAGTTCTTCACTCTGAATTGAAATGAGATATTTGCATAAGTTATCTGGGTACTTGCTGAGTGTAGGACAGAATCCCAGCACTTTTGTCTCTCGTAACAATTTGTTTTATGAATACACCAGTAGAGAAATTGAGGCAATATCCCAAGAGTTTCATATTTTATTTTCCTTTTATGATAGATGGAGCTCCATGGGGAGATTATTTTTTTTTTCAATGTGAAATAAGATTAACAAAGGCTTCTCCCATTCAAGAAAAAAATATAAAAGAATAACGTTGATTTGAAATTGTGCCTAGTGCAGATGGTGATCACGCTGACATAACTGCTTCAGAGTTATGGAACAAATTGCAGTCTTAGGATGTAATGCTTGATCAAAATGAAATTGATATTCAGAGGCTGGATTTCACTGACAATTGTGGCTCCCAGAATACTTGTTATAATTGAAACATTATTTTAAAGATTTTCCTAACTGTTTTGAGACTTGTTTTGAAGGAAGTAAAATCTCAAGAATATAAAGCAGTCACAAATTCTTTTCATGGCAGAATATCACATCTAGCATAATCTTCAAGTGAACCTTGCAAAGTAGTTCAAATTCTAGTGAGCAAACTGACACATGAAAGCATCTAGTTACTAAGTTCAAAAAGTTACATTTATCATATGATACTGTAAAATTAATTGATCATACTTTGGAAATAAAAAGTCCAAGAGATTATACAAACCAGATGTGGACAGTTCTGTGCTTTATTTTAGAATCTGTATTACCCTGTTTGAGATTTTAAAACCAGTAACATTGTTGATTCCATCACTCAGTTAAAAGCCAAGAAACTACAGAATTTCCCTTCAGATGATAGGATCACAGAACCATTTAGGTTGGAAAATACCTTTGGGATCATCAAGTCAAACTGCAAACTTAAAACTGCCAAGTCTACCACTAAACCATGTCCGCAAGCACCACTTCTACACATCTTTTAAACAGCCACAAGATGGTGACTCCACTACTTCCCTGGGCAGCCTGTTTCAGTGCTTGACAATCCTATCCATGAAGAAAGTGTTCCTAATATCCAGTATAAACCTATCCTGGCACAACTTGAAGCCATTTCCTTTGAGAAGAGAGTGACCCCCAACCTCAGAAAAACCTCCTTTCAGGTATTTGTAGAAAGCAATCTGGTCCCTCCTGAGCCTCCTTTTCTCCAGTCTAAACACCCCCAGCTGCTCCTCACAGGGCTTGTGCTCCAGACCCTTCCCCAGCTCTCCTGACCTTCTCTGGACTCACTCTGGCACCTCAATGTCTTTCTTGCAGTGAGGGGCCCAGAAGTGGACACAGCACTCGAGGTGTGGCCTTAACAGTGTCCAGCACAGGGGGACAATCCCTGCCTGGTCCTGCTGGCCACACCATTGCTGATCCAGGCCAGGATGCCATTGGCCTTCTTGGCCACCTGGGCACACCCTGGCTCATGTTCAGCTGCTGTCACCAGCACCCCCAGGGCCTTTCCAGCCCCTCTGCCCCAGCCTGTGGCACTGCCTGGGGTTGTTGTGACCCAAGGGCAGGACCCAGCACTTAGTCTTGTTGAACCTCACACCATTGGCCTCAGCCCACGGATCCAGCCTGTCCAGATCCCTCTGCAGAGCCTTCCTGCCCTCCAGCAGATCAACACTGCCGCCCAGCTTGGAGTCATGTGCAAATTGACTGGGGGTATACTTAATCCAGATGATTGATTAAGATACTAAACATGCCTGGCCCCAGTACTGAGCCCTGAGGAGCCCCACTCATGACCAGCTACCAGCTGGTTGTAACTCCATTCCTCATCACTCTCTGTGCCCAGCAGACCAGACAGTGTTCACCAAGTAAAGAGCACACCTGAGAAGCCAGTTTCATCTGGGTGAATGCTGTGGGAGACAATGTCAAAGGCTTTACTGAAGTCCAGGCAGACAATACCCACAGCTTTTGCCTCACACACTTAAGCCAGTCAGCCTGTCATAAAGGGAGATCAGGTTGGTCAGGCAGGACCTGCACTTCATAAACCCATCTGGCTGCATCTGATCCCCTGGTTGTCTTGTACTCACCACGTGACAGCACTCAAGGTGATCTGCTACATAACCATCAATTCTCATCCATTCAGCTTCTCCAGTAACACCACAGAAATGGGATAACAGTGGAACAATTTCCTCTGCTATAATTTCCCTTTATTTTTCCCTCACCTCAGCTCATTATATTTCCCCAGGAACAAAATTTCTCCCTGCAAATAAGTAAGTGCTATTTCATCAGTACAAAATAGCTATTTTTAAAATGATGGTTGTTCAGCTATAAAAGGTTCTACTTAATTAATATAAATTATATATGTAAATTTAAGCCTAAATAAAAACCATGTTCCAATGCTGCATATATATTCTCTTTCTAAATAGGATAATCAGTGTCAGATATATGGGATAATAATAAAGTTTTATAGGTAATATACTTATTTAATATTTCATTCTAATCCTCATTACATAAGGGTTAAGGTAATTACAAGAATCCTTATTATCTCTTCTTCTTCCATACTTATTTTCTTATTTGCTTTCCTAGTGCACAACTATGTTTTAGGCAAGTAATTTCATGGACTTATGCACAGATCCTTTTTCCTGAAAGGTACAGTTAATTTAGAACATCCCCAAGGTATGTTTGCAGTTACAATTATCCCTTTTATTGTGCATTTGCTTGCATTGACAAAAGACAGCCTCTTCCGTCATTCTGCCTCTCAGGCGCCTAACTTTGTTATGCTCCTCCAGTCCTTCATAGCCTTCTCTCTCCAATAGTCACAAGTGATTTCATATCATCTAATCACATGAGCTAAATGTTATCAAAACATTCTGAGGAGGGGAAGAGAAATAAGTTTTTTTCTGGATTTTTTTCCTAACTATAGAATTGGTTAGTATGAAGAAATACGTACTTTTTTCCTGTCACAGTTTTGCATTGTAATATAATACTACAGAAAGCTGAATAGGTCTTTACAGTTCTATTTTTGATATTTTTCCCTAGTTCAGATATTAGAGCTTCCTATTCATTTGAGGTTTAACAGCTATGAAGTTTCCAGGCACCTTGGCTTTGTTCCACTGCCATCACCATCATCCCGTGGTTCTGAGCACCACAGGGTGTCAGGGAAGAACCAGCTGCAATCCCCAATATACAGAAAAAGTATCAAGTAGAAAAGATAATCAGCTCCTCATTTAGTGTGATGGTTACCTATTTATAAATGGAGCCTGTCACTTCAGAAACATGGGCTAGGGTCACAAACAGTGAACACCAACGAGAGAGATAACAGGCTGCACAAGGCTGGTGAAGAGAGCTTTGTTAGCAGTGACAGCTGCAAGAGCAACCACATGTCATTACTGCTCTTTAATAGTTTGGCCTTTACCGTGCAAGATACAGGGACTGGTGTTACATTCCTGCTAGGGGTAGCTTGTCACATACACATTAACTTCTCAGAAATAATTACTGATTTTGCTAAGCTATGTGTATNCCAGCTTGGAGTCATGTGCAAATTGACTGGGGGTATACTTAATCCAGATGATTGATTAAGATACTAAACATGCCTGGCCCCAGTACTGAGCCCTGAGGAGCCCCACTCATGACCAGCTACCAGCTGGTTGTAACTCCATTCCTCATCACTCTCTGTGCCCAGCAGACCAGACAGTGTTCACCAAGTAAAGAGCACACCTGAGAAGCCAGTTTCATCTGGGTGAATGCTGTGGGAGACAATGTCAAAGGCTTTACTGAAGTCCAGGCAGACAATACCCACAGCTTTTGCCTCACACACTTAAGCCAGTCAGCCTGTCATAAAGGGAGATCAGGTTGGTCAGGCAGGACCTGCACTTCATAAACCCATCTGGCTGCATCTGATCCCCTGGTTGTCTTGTACTCACCACGTGACAGCACTCAAGGTGATCTGCTACATAACCATCAATTCTCATCCATTCAGCTTCTCCAGTAACACCACAGAAATGGGATAACAGTGGAACAATTTCCTCTGCTATAATTTCCCTTTATTTTTCCCTCACCTCAGCTCATTATATTTCCCCAGGAACAAAATTTCTCCCTGCAAATAAGTAAGTGCTATTTCATCAGTACAAAATAGCTATTTTTAAAATGATGGTTGTTCAGCTATAAAAGGTTCTACTTAATTAATATAAATTATATATGTAAATTTAAGCCTAAATAAAAACCATGTTCCAATGCTGCATATATATTCTCTTTCTAAATAGGATAATCAGTGTCAGATATATGGGATAATAATAAAGTTTTATAGGTAATATACTTATTTAATATTTCATTCTAATCCTCATTACATAAGGGTTAAGGTAATTACAAGAATCCTTATTATCTCTTCTTCTTCCATACTTATTTTCTTATTTGCTTTCCTAGTGCACAACTATGTTTTAGGCAAGTAATTTCATGGACTTATGCACAGATCCTTTTTCCTGAAAGGTACAGTTAATTTAGAACATCCCCAAGGTATGTTTGCAGTTACAATTATCCCTTTTATTGTGCATTTGCTTGCATTGACAAAAGACAGCCTCTTCCGTCATTCTGCCTCTCAGGCGCCTAACTTTGTTATGCTCCTCCAGTCCTTCATAGCCTTCTCTCTCCAATAGTCACAAGTGATTTCATATCATCTAATCACATGAGCTAAATGTTATCAAAACATTCTGAGGAGGGGAAGAGAAATAAGTTTTTTTCTGGATTTTTTTCCTAACTATAGAATTGGTTAGTATGAAGAAATACGTACTTTTTTCCTGTCACAGTTTTGCATTGTAATATAATACTACAGAAAGCTGAATAGGTCTTTACAGTTCTATTTTTGATATTTTTCCCTAGTTCAGATATTAGAGCTTCCTATTCATTTGAGGTTTAACAGCTATGAAGTTTCCAGGCACCTTGGCTTTGTTCCACTGCCATCACCATCATCCCGTGGTTCTGAGCACCACAGGGTGTCAGGGAAGAACCAGCTGCAATCCCCAATATACAGAAAAAGTATCAAGTAGAAAAGATAATCAGCTCCTCATTTAGTGTGATGGTTACCTATTTATAAATGGAGCCTGTCACTTCAGAAACATGGGCTAGGGTCACAAACAGTGAACACCAACGAGAGAGATAACAGGCTGCACAAGGCTGGTGAAGAGAGCTTTGTTAGCAGTGACAGCTGCAAGAGCAACCACATGTCATTACTGCTCTTTAATAGTTTGGCCTTTACCGTGCAAGATACAGGGACTGGTGTTACATTCCTGCTAGGGGTAGCTTGTCACATACACATTAACTTCTCAGAAATAATTACTGATTTTGCTAAGCTATGTGTATGCCTGCCCACAAAATAAGGGTGATGGTTTGCTCAGATTGTCATGAACTGATACAGAAAACTGGACCAGTTTACTTTGAAAAAAACCAAACCAACAACAACAAAAACCACAACAAACCCCACCATTCTAAATAAATTCAAACAGACAAGAAAGATTAACCAAAAGGTCTCAAAAACGCAAGGAAATTCCTATACCTAGGAAAATGCTTAGATATGTAATCACAATTATCTTTGCTCTAAAGCAAAAGAAATAACAGGCACTCATCCCATGATCATATTGGAAAATAGGGGAATTACAACAAAAATTCACAGCTGTCCAAAATGGTCACAAGCCTTAATGTACAAAATACGTTAGAAGCCTCCTGAATTTTTACGTGATGCTAACTTTTGTTGATATGGAGCCCCTGATGAACATCTATTTAGTCTTTATTCTTCATCTAATATACTTTTGAGGATAATTGTATGGATGAGGTGCAATAAAAAGTGACTTCATATCAAAATCTTCTGCTGCTTTTACCCCTAATACACAATTATGCTCTCCAGCAAGCCCTGAGATTGTCTGATGTCTTCAGATTCCTTTTTAGAACATTTTATGGTGTCTCATGTTTATCAGTTGTTAACAAGCAGCAGACAGTGGGCAGAACATCCAGGTTTCATTTCAGGTGTCATTCTGCAGGTGAATCAGAATAAGTTTTTAGGCAAACTACCTTTCTCACTAGCTAAAAATCCATAGCTTATTTTGCCATTAGGAGTGTCTTCTTGTTCTTGAGACGTAGGACAATTCATATGGTTTTTGCTGGGTTTTTTTCCTCCTGCTTACCATGTTCACACATATTTGGTGCTTTACTTGATGCAAAAGAACATGGACTACATCAAGTATTAAAGATCTCTCTCTTCAGGGAAAGATGTTCTTATGCAAAAAACTTCATCATTTCACTGGAAACTGGTACAAGGCAAATAAAGCAAGTTTAGCAACACTGTAAATTACAGTGCCTTAGGCTGTAATACCACAAATATCGGTTGAATTACTCAGTCACAGAAAGGAGGGTTACTACAGATTCTGGAAAAGATCAAAGCATTTTTAGCCCATAAATAATAGCTTACTTAAAAGTTTCTTTGCAACGATTATGAAGATCTGAAAGGAAAGACAGTACAAAATTCCTAATTTATACGGTAACTAATTTACACAATTATTTAATTCTTTTTAAAGATTAATCCATTCATCAGAGTGACTTCTGTTTTATTGTATTTCCACCACAGCTCTCTGCAGTAGAAGAGAGAAGACATAGGGCTTAAATTTTTGGCAGCTAAAGTTACAAGAGAAAACAAGACTCGCTATCATTCCCTGGTGCAAGAAAGCACAGACAGAGAGCACGGAAGTGCACTATAAACCTACAGGTTCTTACCCTCAATGCTGCATGCTGTATAGGCAATTAAATGTAAAAAACAGACTTTGAAGTTTTCAATCTTTTTACCCTGAAGTATGGTGTTCTATCCCAAAGAGCTGTTGCTGGAAAGCATGAGGGAGAGAAGGGCCGACTCCGAAAGATGTCCTCCTTATCAACTGCTTGTCAACAGGGTGGATCTCATGAGTGGAGATTGGTGTCTGTCTTGGCCTCAGTGACCACAAAGTGATGAAGTTTAAAATCTCTGGTGACAGGAGAAAATGTGCCAGCAAAAAACTCAGCTCTGAACATGAGGAGAACTGACTTCTCAATTCAGGCAGCTCAGGAATTTAGTAAGTAAGGTCCCTGGGAAAATGTTTTCTGCAGGTGTTGAAGTCCATCAGTGCTGGTCACTTTTTAAACATCACCTCCTAAGGGCACAGGAGCAGAAAATTCCCAAATGTCAGAAGTCAAGCAGGGAAGGCTGAAGGCCAGAAAAGGAATCTTCTTTTGGAAATAAGGCAAAAAAGATTATGTATGTCCAGTGGAAGCAAGGTCAGGTGATATGAGAAGAACACAGAGATGATGCTTGTCATTGTAGGGAGAAAATTTGTGTGGCCAAAGCTGAACTGGAGTTGAAGCTGGTCAGAAATGTGGGGGACAAGAAAATGTTTTAAAAAATATATTAATGGCTATAGGCAGTGTAAAAATAACATCAGCTCATTAGAGGATGAGGATGGTCACCTCACAAACAGAGACATGGACAAGGCAGAGGTGTTTAACACATTCTTTGCCTCTGTCTTCAACACTGATGACTGAATAATGAGTAGCCTGAGCTGGAGGACCACGACTGTGCAAAAATTATCAACTCCCATCAACCCTGAAACTGTGCAGTATCAGCTGCTGCAGCTGTATTCCTACAAATCTACGGGGCCTCATGAGATTCATCCAAGAATCCACAAAGAACTGGCTGATGTCATTGCAAAACCTCTCTTGATTTTTGAGCTGTCTTGGAAATCCTGAACAATCTCAGTTGATTGAAAGCTGGTAAATGTTGTCCCAATTTTCAAGAAGGGCAAGAAAGAGGACTGCGGAAACTACAGGCCTGTCAGTCTCACATCAGTGCCTGGTAAATGTGGAGAAGATTATTGTAGGGGGGATTGAAAAACACCTGAAAGACAAAGCAGTCCTTGGTCACAGCCAGCACAGCTTCATGAGAGGAAAGTTCTGATTATCAAATCTGATTTCTTTTTAAGACAAGGCAACCCACCCAGCTGATCAAGGGGATGCAGTTGGTGTAATCTTTTGGGGTTTCAGCAAAATGTTCATTCTGTCTTTCACTGTATCCTTCCAGACAAAGTGTCCAGCTCACAGCTGGACAAACACATCCTGTGATGGGTGAGCAGCTGGCTCACGGGTCAGGCCCAAAGGGTTAAAGTGACTGGGGTAATATGAGATGGGGGACCTGTCACTGGTGGGGTTCCACAGGGCTCCATCCTCAGCCTTGTGCCCATCAACTTTTTTATAAATGACTTGGCCTGGAAGGGATACTGAGCAAGTTCACAGACAATACAAAACTGGAAGGAGCTGTTGACTCCCTTGAGGGCAGGGAGACCTTGTAGAAAGGCCTCAACAAAAGTAGAGGGCCAGGCAATCACCAGCCATATGAAGTTCAACACGGGAAAGTGATGGATTCTGAGCACCTGGGATGGGGCAGCCCTGGATGTACAGACAGACTGGGGAATGAGAGGCTGGAGAGCAGTGCCATGCAAAGGGCCCTGGGGGTCCTGGTCGATGGCAAGTTGAACATGAGTCAGCAGTGCCCTGGCAGCCAGGAGGGCCAAGCGTGTCCTGGGGGGCATCAGGCACAGCATCACCAGCCAGGCAAGGGAGGGCATTGTCCCCTCTGCTCTGCTCTGCACGGGGGCAGCCTCCTGTCCTTACCAGCTATTCCAAATTTGAGATGTGCTATGAACATGGTGACTCCAATTATGATTCTGATCGTGACTAGAGTGGGGAAAATAGAAAACGGCCTTTGAAATTTCAAATGGGACTATCAAAGTAATTAGATTTTTAAATGAAACAAAAGAAGACTAGTGCTTTCTGTAGACAGTTTGTTTTATGGATTGAAGTTTTGCTGGCCAAACAACACTACAGGGTGAGGTATTTCAGGAATCCAAAAGGTAATTAATCACTGATTATATGATGACCAACATCAAGTAACAGTAGCATTAATTGCTGGAGAAGAAAAACCTAAAAAGTCCAATCAACCTAAGAAATGGGAACCCGTTCTCAAACAGAGAAGACACCCCTATACAATTGTTGTAATAAGCATGAGTAATATATAGATTCTGAAGCTTCATACAGGCCAGCAAACCCTAACTCTTTTAGTTGTTTAAGTGACTTCTTCAGGATCTTATTTTTCTCTCAGGAAAAGCTGCCTGACAACTGTGACATGCACAACTCTAGCATACACAGCTGTGTATATTACAGATGCATAAAATGAAAACAAGGTGAGACAAACTTTGTTGAAGTAAAGGAATATTAATATTTTCTGACATAATTTCTGTTTTTATGCATGTAAAGTCCTGGAAATTAAATTTAAAAAAAAAAAAAAGCCTAATCTATTTAAAATTTCATCTAAAAGAGGACTTCACAACACAGAGCTTCTCAGAGGATTACGTGTGCTTGTCAGAGAGCATCCTGAACTATGCTGGAAGGAATCTAGGACAAACTGATTGCACTGTTAAGGCACTGCCTTATGGTTGAACTTAGAACAGCTGGGACCTTTTGTTCATGTTACTGCAAGCTGCACCTAAAGGATTATATTGATGCACACTACATATATTTTGTATTTCTATATTAAGATAGCAATTTAAATTTATTTTATTTAGGAAGAAAGCTGACATTTGATCCAGAGGACTATTAATCAAGTCAGATGGTGTCTTAGCAAGCTATTCAAGTGGGATGCTTATGCTCTCTTTCAATTTAAACTACAGAATAGATTAAAACAAATTAATTACATCCTCAGAAAGTATTTTCTTTTTGCTAGTAGAAGATTTGTACATCAATATAAATAGCTCATAAAGAAGCTTAGAGTTAATTCAATCATATAAAAAGAACTGCCTCATAAAACCAATCTATTTTCTAACTGAAACAATATCCACTTACAGCCTAATTTTCAGAGACACCAATTAACCTAGTGCACCCCAGAAAACCTTGTGCTTATTTTCTCTTTCCTTCAGGAATGTCATCTTTTCCAGGACTAATCTTTGGGTTTCCTCTGGAGAGTGAAGGCTGGCCCGACATGCCTGGCTACAAAACTACTGAGGTGGAAGCAACACAAATAAACTACAGGAAATGAAAAAGGATTTAAGGATAACTCACATAGTTCACATGAGCAAGATGTCTAGTAGTTACAGGACAACTTAAGTTGCAGAGGCAGTACGTAACCTATGCTTGCATTTCTTATGACATGGTCTCCATAAAACCTTTCAGAGCTACAATTTTAAAAAGTCAGTAAAGATGGCATAACCAAGACTTTATCATCAATTTAATTTTCTTAAAAAAGTAAAAAAATAAAACCACAAAAAAAGGATTTTTACATTTTTAATAGGAAATTAAAAGTTTGAAAATTATTATTTTACACTGGTCACATGTATTAATTTGATCTATAAAAATACATAGAGTATACATTATTATACAATACATGATACATATTAATTATATAATAATATATTATAATATATAATGCAATCTACCTTGTACACTTATGTTATCTTTTTTAGCTGGAGAAGTGTACTGGAATAAGTATATTACACAAAAAAAAATGCATTTTCTCTTTTACTATCTTTGTAAAAATAAATTTGCCAAAGTGAAAAGACCGTAATCAGAATCACAATCTGAAATACACACAAGTTTACCTATGTGCTTTACCCAGCAACAGTCAGATCTCCATTGTAATTTTCAAAAGGGTAGATCAACTTTACAGAACAGGAGAAAAGTAGGAAGAGTGATCAGGGACCAAGGCAGATCATGTATCAAAGATTGTTCCCTTCTTTAGATGAGTTATCCCGGACTATTCAAAGCTTACATAAGCCTCTTTTAGAATGTTTCTATGTATCTGAAGACAGGAAGCAATCTGTTCTTGGTCACAGTAGGACAAAAATTAATAAAGGATTTTAGTTAAAAATATTCAGACTAGATATTAGAAATGCTTCTTTTAAGACAGGCTTCAGGCACAGACTGCCTGTGGAGGTTGTGCAATATCCATAATTTCTTAAATACCACAGATGTTTCACAGGTATTGAGACAGAATTATAAATTAGTGCTGGCATTGGGTATGGGAGTATTAGACAATTTTCTAGGATTCCTTTTAGTCAATGATTGAAAAGCAGGTTTATTTTGTATTCTGATGGCATATTATGTTTAATGTCTGGAATAAATTTTAAGGACTAAAGAGCAAATTTTTGAGACCACTTTGTTTAACATATTTGTCCCCTGTTAATGACTGATCATGCAATTAGCAGAATAAATAATGTCATAAACAACAATAAATACATAACAATGCAGTCTAATGAGTAAAGTTACGCTAGTCAGATATGAGACTAAATTCACTTTAAAAGTTTATAGGCCAATTCAAAAGAAATTCTGCTTTGAACTGGATTCTGAAAGATGCAATATCACCAAACCAAATGGATAGCCCTCAACCAATAGCACCAATCCCAGAACTGACCATATAATTTAGCAACACATTTTATACTGAAGAAGTAGAGAGCCACATTTTCTGTTTGCTTTTTGGTGCACAGAGTAAGTTTAAGATGCAAAGATAACTTGCCAAAGACCTTCTGAAGACATTTGAAAGGTCAGACAAAACCTGTTAGAAAAAAACCCCTGTCTTTAAAGTTAGATTCATTTTATCATTCAGTATCAATTGAAAAATCTCCTTCTGGGAAGGCTTCTTTCTATAATTGATGAAGTTCTTAATGTGACAGACATTAAGAGCCATGATTGATTATGTGCCATTTTAATATATTGCAATATATTGGTGTCAATGGTTGAATAAATCAGATTGCTAATCAAAGACATAACATGCAAATTTCCTTTACAAGGACACCACTGCTAACAACTACTGAGAAGGCTCTGTCCAGTGTCTAGCATTTTGCATTTATGGTAGGTAATGGGAAAAATGTTATGTCTTCCCTCTCCAGTAACAAATGAAGCCACTTCACTGTTGCACAAGCCCTTCTTTACCCTGGATTCTCCTGAAAAACTGCATTTTGAGTAATATTCCATATTTCTTTCCTACAGTCCTTTTTACTTAAAAGCTTGTAATGCAGTAATTTGCTGTAGCTCCTCTAATTAAGTGGAAACACTGATATAATTATTTTAATCCCTTCCAACACTCCCTGTATTGAACGCCTGTTTATCCAGCTTTTTAAGTTTCCTTTTTGTGTTTTAAGCTAGGTCATGCAAGAAGCACAGAGAACATGAAGCACCAAATCAAGACCTTATAACAAAGGACACACTCATTCAAAGAGCTGTCCAACTGCTCCTCTTTCTGCAGACCTCAGTGAAGCCACAACATCTGCTAGCAGGCAGACCCACAGACTGTATTCCAGGGCAAATCTGCCTCTGGAGTAAGAGGGAAAACTCTGGTGGAAATACTGAGTGGCACTACAGGAGGTTTGTTATATTCTGGAAGCACAGAGCCTGGTCTTGAGAGAGTAGTCTGGGTTGGGCTGCCCATCCCAGAGCACTTACTCTCACCACCTTCTTGCTGAGGAGTGGAAAGGGGTCTGTGTAACAACTGAAGATGTTTGTGCCAGCTGAACCCTTAAAAAAGTATGACTGCACAGCTGCTCTAAGTCATTGAGTTCTCCTGCTTCTGATGGTTTTGTGGTGATTTATATCTGCTAAGACTCTCCAAAATAATTTGAATCACAGAGTTGCATAGCTGTGAAGAGAAGATTGAGTAGGCAGTGACGATTATGCTTATGGTTATTGTTTTGTCACATGAAACTGCAAAAGCATTTCATGAATGAGTCATGGTGAATTATGTTTAAATTATAGATTGTGACTCACTGATTTTCACATTGTTTTATCCTTCCAGCGTTCTTCTATAAGAATCTAAGAGACAAGAAAGAGCCTGTTCTGTCAGGCCTGGAAAGTAAGAAAAGGCCTATTCATCTACACCCAACTCATCAGAACGGCTAAGAATAAGGAGCAGATCACCCTAACCAAGAAAAGAAATTAGCAAAGCTTTTTTTGCATCTTTGACGTGTCACAGCTTGGGGGAGCTACATGCTGGAAAATCTACACAAAGCCTTTTTGAGTAAGTGACAGAACAATCCGGTATATGGCATCCCAACATCAGAAGCTGTATTTTTCTTGCTTGTTCTTGACTGCTTTCACCACTAGAATAAACCAAGCTAAATTAATCATCTCTCTGAAGAAAGAAACAGAGTTTTGTATTAATAAAATAAGCTTTTCCAAGCCACAGTATTTAACCCTTTATAAATTCCTGGCCTATTTTTTCTCTCTCCAAAGCAAATGGTTGTCAACATCACTCTTTACTTTGGACAACACAACTCATGCCAGTACTACCTTCTGTCCCAGTAGCCCCATGTTAGCTTGTAGCACTAAAGACACTGAGAACATGCAGAAACTGACCTGCTGTAGAAAGGTGGTAAGTGTAGCTCATATGGCAGCATGTGTTTCTATGTGACACATTATTAACTGAAAGATCAATTTTATGGGATAAAAAAGAAAATATACATAGAAAACTATCTATATGCCTATTCATGCACAGATAGTATTTTTACCTCTAAATATGTAAATATAAACAGAAAATATATAGATATATTGATACATAAATATAGTGGTATCCATGTATAAAGTAGATATCATTAGGTATGTAGTAGAAATACACACGAATATATTGAATATCTGTTTTGCTATATAGATATCTATATAAATTTACCCAGACATATCTATTTATATAGATATGTCTGTACATTCCTCTATATAAAATACCTAAATATCTAGACCTGAACATATGTAGAGAATATGTATCTATATCTATAAAATACACAGGTATACTATAGATTTAGGAAATAGATCTATATCTGAGATACATCATATTGATTTCAGAAAAAAAGGCTTCAATACGAACTGTGACATGTCAAAACACGTGTTTTGTGGAAACTCAATAAAGAAAAACACATCATACTTTGGGTTTTAATAGAATATTTCATCTCAATGGGAAGCTTGTCCCTAATATTTAACAAAACATTAATACTTTTAATTTAAAAATACAGCATGTTCCAAATTACTAGAGAATTTATTGTATTTCTCTTCCGAGATTTGGCTTTGCTGAGCATTCTGAAATCAACAGAATCATCTTGGGTTTATGCTAGTGTTTTTGATGTATATTCATCTAGTGACAGTTACTGAACATGGCTGAAAAACAAAAATCTAAGATATTTGGTAAGCCAGCTGAATGTTTCAACAGTAGATTTCAGATACAGACCAATCCAATCACCAGTAAAAAGCTTAAAGGGTACAATACTTCAGTTCAGTACTAGAAAATGGGTAGAAATTCCTAGTGTTGTAAGTGATCTGTTACATCAGCCTGGAATCTCAGCCTACTGCTCACTTTGAACTTAGAGAGCTACTAAAAGCCTTTGTTTTAAAGGACATCTGTCATTTTATTACTTATTTTCCTCAACTTCAATCCTCACTCGTTTAAAATCTAATCTAGTCTAATCCTAGATCTAGTTAAAATCTAGGAGGCCACTATGGTATGAGGTACTTACTGATTGAAAGTCCATGAGCTGCAGCAAAAGTAGCTCTGTCAAAAAAAAAAAAAATTAACAGCAGGAGAATTTCAAGAAGGTTACATGAAAACCCAGTGCTCAGGAAGCCAGGTGGCTTTCCACAGGTGACCAAGAAGCTGTTATACATGAAGTATCAATCTCTGTTTTCTGTTGTGTTTACTGAGCTCAAAACCCATTGCATGGCTTGGGGTCTGAAAGGGATGACCTGGCTCCAGGAACCAGGATGAGGAAACAGCTCACTGAGGAGCATGCACCCTAAAGAAGGTAGCCATGGTCAGTCTCCTGGAAGGATAAGAGGTTTGGCTTACAGGGAGTACCCTGCCTGCACAGAGCTGAAAACTAAGTTTTGCAGGATGCCAAGTAAGCTTCCTACCTGTTATGCCCCTGCAGGCAAAGCTTCCCTTTCAAGCTTTTCCAAGATTAAATTAGGAAACAAGTAGTAAGAAACTCTTCTCTGTCCTTTTCAATCCTGGAGGGTTCCTCCTACTCCTTTGCCTCTGAAGCCTGGCTGTTTGCTCCCTGCAGTCTCCCACCTCTGCACTGCTGTTACCTGCCAAGCTCCCTTACTGCACGAGTAAGCTCAGCTGCTCACCAGACAGGAACAGCGTCTCCTACGCACATTTTTCCAGGAAGACTTCAATTTATACGCTATGACTCAACATCCATAAACATCACTTAAACAATAAAAATAAAGTACTGTTCTTCTCAAAGAACAGAAAGGAAAAAACCCAACCAAACAAAGGGACTGTACAATATTAACTGCCTGACTGTGCCTATACTATCCATGAAGAAGACTGTAGTGAATGCGCAGATGGATGAAGGTGTTGGGCAAATAGGCAAGGTTTTTTTCACAATCTAAATTTATGTGGAATTAAGTCCTTAAATAGCTTTCCCTTAAGCCAACTAAGTCAAATTACCAACTTCTTGAGTCTTTCAAGACTTGAGGACTTTTCTGAAAGGCTTGTTGCAATCCAGAAATTCACAGGCAAAAGGTAGCTTTTCACTACCTGCAAGCTGAAATCCTGTCGAGATGCTCTGCCAGGATTATCTGCTCATTTCAAAATAGCATTAAAAAATAATCAATACAAAAGATAAAGCAAATTCTGTTGAGCTAACAAATAAAAAGCATACCAAAAGTCTTAGAACCATATGAGGCTTATAAGCAGACGAAATAGTTACGTAATATTTTCAGAAGCACCTCCAGTACATGTAAGACCCCTGTTGTGGGCTAGAACCTTAGCCTGAACAAAAATAGAGCACACCTTGTTCAAAAGAATGCTGGAATTTAAGTTGTATGTATACCCAAGCATCCTGGATCAATTCCCATACTTTCAGAGACTGTGCTGCCATCTTCAGCAGCTATGGTTCAGAAAGATTTAAGACTTTAATGTGTTCAATAATCCTGCTCTAGAATTTGTCATTCTGAGGCTAAGTATTCTATAGAAATTGATGAATACATAACTAAAAATACAAAGTATTTCACATTACTTCTCAGCAAGAGATATAATTTGTCCTGGACATTCTAAGATTTGTACTGTATTTAATATACTGAGTTTCTCTGAAGTATCACCGTTAAATTACCTCTTCTGTATGATAAAAGAAGTGAGTGGCTATCATCCCTAATCCAAACAAAATAAATCAGGGCACAGAAAAAAAAAGAAACTTAGAAGAGAAATATTTAAGTCCTCCAGCTTCATAATAAAAACTCCAGATAATAAAATGTCTGAAATGAAGCATTATGTTTTATTACAGACACATTCAGCAAGGAAAGTAATTATACAAAAAAGAAACAAGAGAGAAAAATTTATTTCTTGTTCTGTATATGCATATAGAGGGTTGGCAAGATAAGAGAACAACATCTTCCTCAGAAGGAAAAAATGTCTCAAGATGCATGATATGATTGTGAAAAAAAAGATGGCATTCTAAATGTCACTTACAGTCAGGTGTCCTAATTACATCCATCTGTATGGTTTATACGTGAAATTTGTGAATAAAGTCACATCATTATGCCCATGCTTCAAATTCCATGTATTAAGCCAGCCTTTACAGGATCCAATTATTTACACAGAAAACATTTTTCTACCAGAAAGCATGTATGAAGTTTGAATAGGACACAGTTTATGGGCTTTAGGCTGCCAGTCAAAAAAGATTTGTGTTATTGTCATGTACCACCTTGATACTCAGACACTTAAATCAGATAAAAAACCCCAATAACAAACCCACAAATGAAACAGCCTCACTGAATAAGAAAAAACTTAACAGTAAATATTTTTCACAGCTTTTAAGGTGCAAGCTTTCCAACTCTTCCTCTCATCAAATGAAAAAGGAAGCTGAAGTGGAAATCTTTAAGAGAATGGCTTCAAGAGTAAAGAATGTCTTCCATACATAGAGAGAACAGGGATTTTCATTTTGCAAGATGATATCAAGGAGGACAATGATAAAACTCCGTATAATCATGAAGAACTAGAAGGCACCAAACTGATTAGCTAGGACACCAAGACACTCCGAGAGACTGCCTTGCACACAGATTTTATGTCATGAAATCAGTTAATGCAGTGTGGTTAGTACAAGACACTCAATCCTAGTTCATTGTATTTGCTTGAAAATGCCTGAATTTGTGTTTGGATAATCTACACAGCTGGTTTAATTTCACTCAAGAGAACAACTTGACTTTTTGCAAACCTGGATCATAACACAAATAGCAGCATTGTAGGAAACTATGTCAAACCCTTCCTGTTTCATTCTCTGGGACTTGTTACTTGGAATTGAGATATACACATAATAGTTTGTGGAAATCTTTTTTTAACAGATTTTTTGCCAGATTAAGAAAAATTCTGTGAATCTAGATATCTTTAAATTCTTCTCTGTCAAATTGTTAAATTGAAAAGGGAGGGTTTGCAACTACTCTAAGACAACTATTTGACATTAGGAAGCACAAGATTTATGGACTAATAAAATGAAAAATTTTCGGTTTCTTTCTTATATTTGAATAGCTTTTAAATACATCTGGAAAACACTAGTCGATTTTATCACGCTCAACACACCTCAAATACAACAAAATCATAGGCAATAGATCAAATTAAATCATTTCTCAAGTCACATAACTCCTAGGAACAATTTGTTCTGATCGTACTGACAAATGAAAAATGACCATTAGATCAATATAAAGCCTCTTTATGTGAGATGGGACAAGTTAAAAACTGAGATTACCAGAACTCAGAACAAAAAATACTGTATTTTTTCTCAAATCAGTTGAAAGGTGAGAATGATGCTTCTATAATGCCTACATAGAGCAACACCTGTTTCAAAACAAGAACTTAAAAGCTGATCAGCTGGCCTGCAAATGCTCCACCCATCCTATTGTGTATATTCTTCTAACCATGTAGATTCTCATAACTGGAACACTATATGACAAGTAGTCTGAATTGATTAGGGACTGGATGTCAAAAATATTTAAAATGTTTGCAGCCTGAATATTATAAAAGTATAGCGAGAAACACAGCATTTAATGTTCATAGACTGAAAGGAGGCTACCTTAGTCTATTATTAATTTCATGTACTTCCTTGGGACCAAAATATATTTTTTCAATAGCCTCAAAGCAAAATACATGAGCAACCAGAAGTACCATGGATGCAATGAACTTTTTTCTTGAGATCTTGGTTATCACTAAATTTTGTCAAAATTACAGTTAGGTTGACTACTTTGCAGCTAAAAACTTTTCTGTACATATGCCAAATCCTTGCAGTGGTATTAATTCTTATGATAAATATTTTCATAGAGCATATGAAGTAAATGAGACGTTGGAGGTATTAAGAAACATTAAATGCTGATGGCAGTGTAAAGACTCTGAAGAGATTTTCTCACCAAGTATTTTTCTCAGGTTTTATCTGTGACCTCTTGCAGTGCAGAGGCTGAAAGAGGACTGAACACACTGTTTAGGGAATTAACAGACAAAACCTGACTTTCAGAGGTCTTAAACTCAAGACCATATTTGCAAACATCTATTCATAAAGGCAAAAAAGCTTCAGTGGAATATAACAACATTCAGCAAATGCAAACGTGAAGCAAGCATTACTAAGATTGACTCTGACAAGCGACAGAATATGGCCTCAAATCAACTTTGTAGGACAACTCCAGGAAACTGCAGTGGTCTTCTCTGAATCCACTTCAAAATTAAGTGTGACAGGAAACAACTGAGTAGGAAGCTTAAAAAGCAATTACATGATCTGATTTGACTGTGAAAACTGCAGAGAAGTTCAATTCAGATAACTCTGCTATTTTTGTGGCTACAAATATTTTTTGCTACTACAGCAATCAATACAAGAATGAGAAAGACCAACAAGGTGAACCTGAGGAAAAAATGTTAGGTTGAAAAAATGGCTTCACGTAGTTACTCATCTACATCTGGGTTTTCCAAATTTAAAATATAATTTAGATAGACTGTGCGGGGAAGTACAGTGTTATCTGTAGCCAATATCATATATATCAAAACACGTATAAGTTAATGCTAGTATGCTGACCAATGTGAAATTCAGACCTCACTTTCAATGCAATCTCTAGTACAAATGGTATTTAAATTATGAGAGCCCAATTTCAACACATTACTTTCTTCCATAAAGTCTGTGTGTACTGATATTTGTTAGACTGTTGTGGGGAAAATGTCTGTGGAAAGTGCTTTGAAAAAAGGCAGTTACTAGTACTGAGTGAAAATAATTTCACTGAGAACTGCTAGAAAGTGTTTTGAGTCAGGGATTTAAAGTTTTCTAGTCTGAAACATTACCTAACATTTTTTGAAGGTATATGAAGCAGGAAATGTCAAAATTATGAAAAATATAGAGGTGAACATTGATTTGAAGATAAGTTAAGAGTTTAAAAATTCAATCTCCTGATTTCAGTTACAAGAGTTGTGGCTAGCAAGTCTCTAGAAAACTAAGGTCAATACCTCTAGTTAAGAATAGAGTATGAGTAGTGCATTGTTATGGCCTCAGGAATCACAATATTATTGATTTGTCAACCATTCCTTGTAAGTTTCAGGTTAGGGAGAGTCTGAGCCTATTATTTTTTACAGGAGTGCTAAATCATTCATCTCTTCCTATAATCTAGCTTTTAGCATTTGGCTATATCGAATCACATAAGAGACTATGTCATAAGCAAAATTCTCCAAAAGAGAACAGACTGATTAATTCTGGACCTGCTTACATCCAAAACCCCATGTATCTTATGATCTTTTGCACTTACACAGTCATGATATAAAACATATAACACTAGGAACCAACACACATTGAGAATCATTGGTACTCAAGTACTGCAGACAAGTCAGAACCTCTAAAATTTACTTAAGTAAAATATTGTGGGATAAAATCCATTTTTACTGATACAAGCTAGTATTGATCCATTATGCACCTAAGAGCTTCATAATCATGCTACCTACTCTACATTTCATTTTTGTGGCTTTAATAATTAAGTTTCCATTTCATACATCACATAGTTAATGAAATTTGTGGAGAAGGTTTGGTCTAGCTGAAAGCATGAATATCCTGCATCATGACAAAGGAAATCTTTCTGCCATGTAGGATGTGAAGGATCTCAGACATCTATCAAATTATCTATTATGAGAAAAAATCCAAGCTACCAGAAAACACTATGTTTTCATCTTATAAATTACTGACAGCCATAATTTAAATTATTTGTTTTTAAAGCATTTCTTCTCAGAATGAAAATTACACACTTTATTCTGCATGGTATAAATTTTGTTTTGGAGGGTTTATTTCAAATTATTATGTTCAAGATTAGCGAACAAAATTTTATAGGTGTCAAATTAAATTGATTTCACAGCTCTCTTCAGTCCTGTCGGGCACATATTCCTCATGACTCAAGCTGAATCTGTAAAGCTGATCCAACTGCCTTAACTTCTAAGAATCTTATCATATGAAAATGGACTTTCCCTTTTTCAGAAAAAACAAGTTCCCCCAACTCACAACTTTCTTCCTCGCAGATGGCATGGCAGAAAGCCTGCGCTTTACTGATACCTGCAAATACCTGCAAGAATCAGGAGACTTGCTGACCACAGGAAACTAACATATAATTCCCTTTTGAGAATCTTTCAACCTGAAATAAACACAGATTACAGACTGCTGACTATTCCTAGTCTACAGCTGATCTCAGAGATCCACTAGAGACACAGACTCAGTTAAGTGGGAAAGTATCCACCCTAAAACATGCTGTACTCAACTTTCAATAAAACCCCCCAGTTGTTTTTAACAAAACTGTAATAGGCAAAGATTATGTATACTTGGATCTCTAGAGCCATCAATCTGGAATGCAGTGGTATGGCATTTTAAGACTATTCTGTGATTTTAAGAGAAAACTAACATAACTCCCATGCCATAGTGACATCTGGCAACTCCAGTGAATACAGGCAAACTGACCTGGATCTTCAAAGCTTATGCATTTCTTTCTATCTGTCACTGACACCTTTTGGAGCACACTCACTGATGGTTTCAGTACCAGCTCTAATGAACTGTTCCTTTTTATTTCATCCACTTTTGCCTCCTGATCACATCCATCATGCCCCATGTCCCAGGTCACAGCCCAGATGGACCTGCTGCCTACAGAGGCAGCAAGTGTCAGAAGCTTGTACTCCATCAGTAAGCTTGAGATGCTGTCAGAAATAGGAGGATATCCAGCCTTCAGAGAAAAGGAATTACAGCTAGCAAGAGTTGCTGCTGAAGGAAACACAAAAACTTGTCTTTCCTTCTCCCTTTGTGTTCTGTATCAGATGCGACAAGTAATAAACCCCATCTTGTTACACAGAATACGGATCCTGAAGTGTTAGTTTTCCAGCAGGATTTCTTATCACTGTAAAAGCCACGTGAAGTGGGCTATTAACCTATGTAATTTGTAACAATATTTTAAAAGCCTGCAATTCACTGCTTTTGAAGAAGAGACTTCAAAGGCCAGACAAATTGAATACATCCAAATAACTATGTTGCTGGGTTTGAAGAGACACTGAAGAGCATTATGTTTTTAAAGTAATCAAATGTGAGATGCCTTTTCCTTTCCTAGTCAACTATGGCAGACAATTGCAATAATCCAGAGGGAAATTGCAAGATATTTTTACCCAGCTTGGCTGTCCATTTTTACCTTCCTGTTCCTTAAGCCTAGTCATTTGTTGCTGCTTCATCTTTACCACTTTTACAGTACAGGACTCCAACTGTGTTAGCTGTACCAGCAAAGACGGTCCCAGTGTGATTCAGAACTCCTTGTCCTTTTAGGGAAAAGTTACAAATACTTAGAGCACTTCTATCCAAAAATCAAAGAACAGAATAAAGCTGTAATGACATCTGCTCCTGTTTATTAAAATAACTCCCCAACCAAGATTTACCACTTAAAGTTAAGCTTATTTTTGCTACAGCAGTCATGCTCTTAAGCTCACCCTTTGATCCCTCTTTTGCAATTCATTGTTCTTTTTCACAGATTAAGAAGTTTGACTATGTTTCCCCATCCACTGCATCCTGGGATTTGCACAGGAATCAGTCAGTTTTATTCTTCTCAGCTAATTCATGAAGTGCTTGATTTGACTTGATTTAACAATTTCTCTCTTGTTAGAACTTTATCAGGAAAAAACTGTAGAATACATCTTATTTTGGATGGCAGATGTGGTACCAACCACTACTGATTTGTTGTGGTTCTGGCCGGTGTCCCTGACATCAGCCAGGCTGGCCCGACATGCCTGGCGGTAAGAACGGAAAGGGCTCCGTGTAGGTTCCAGGAGAGCTTTATTCTATGCCGAGGGGCTGAGGCGAAAGAGGGCTGAGCCCGGGAAGATTCAACTTTTCCTGGGGCTCCAGCAGAGCATTCTGGGCAGGGGGGCAGGACATAGGCGGGGCCCCAGAACACAGCGGGAGAGTTGGGCAGGGCATCCTACACTGATTTACATTAGAAATTTTTCTTCTGGATAATTAAAGAGATTAAGCTATTAAGCTAAATAACACCACCACCACCGCCACCAACCACCACCCAAAAACCCCAACCAACCAAAAAAAAAAAACCCAACCAACATGGAAGAACATATATGCAAGCCAACCCAATGCTCTCGGGTTATGTCGAACTTGCTGCCTAGACAGACTAATTTGTTCATGAGCAATACCTGTAATTAAAAGTTCCTGAATTGTTCTGCATCAAATTAAATTTTCCCAACACACAAAATCTGCTAGAGTGATTGGAAACTATGCAGGTGACACACTAAAACAACAACTGGGCTGTGAGATAACAAGATACTGCTCCAGTTTGAACAGCAGCAGTATTTCAGCTGTATTTTATCAGTATCTATACTACTATGGGCAGGAGCCTAGAAGACCTTCCAAGGTTACATGTTCTAGAAAATGAAGAGTGTCTTCTCATAGAGACCGTCAAGGTTTTCAATACATTAGCTCAACCAGTTAGGAATAGCTTGATTTCCCCCACTTCATCCCAGATCTCCAAGTTAACACTTTTTAACACACCTAACCAAACAGGGTCTTCAACTCATTAAAAACCAAACCACCTAATGTTCCTCTCAGATGGACTCAGGCAAGTCCCACTCCACTAAGGCTATTCTCCAGCCCCAAGTTACAGTTCATCCTCTCACAGGCATTTATTTAGTCTGAGTGCAAGAAGATAATCCACTACATTTCTGTCCTGTTTTGCTTTTCATCTGTGTTTATGCAATGTGTGGTATAGGCAGTAAAAGTGTCATTTCTTTCCAGAAGCATCAGATTGACTCTTGGTGCACACTATAAGGGTCCTTTGTGAGTCTGCAGCTGACAGGATTTTGAACTTAAACGCTTGTTGCAAGACAAGGAAATAAGCCAGCAGTGTTGCCTTAATTGTAGATTTCACATATTTCGATAGATCTTAACGATGTGGCCTCATGTGTAGCCAGATAACTCATTGCTTTGAGGTCACTTTTTCATCCCATATTGCACTTACACATTTAATTCATCAAAATACTTGGCTCTCGAAAAACAGTCGGCACAAAATGAACAAAATATAAACATTTTCAGTCGGAAATTTTGCTCTGATTTTCAGCTATGCTTTCTTATAACTCGAAATAAAAGCTTTAGGCAACTGGTGCATCCTTTTCAAGTTTTCCCTTGTTTAAGCACTGTTTGCCTGAACAAGAGAGTTCTTGGTTCTTAGGAGACCCAGTTTAAACTATACACAGATTTCATACTGCGATTTTACGACAAATCTTATCATGAAAGGAAGCTGTAATCATAGTCAATCATTACTTTCATTATTGTAGCTGCAGAAGTTACAGGACCGTAGGGCTTTTAGAAAAACATAGCATTTTATATTTCACTTTTAAGATTTGCAGCAGAGTACAAATGTAAATTCTAGCTAAAATTTAAATAATTACACTAGAGGGCTTCAAATACATGGAAGTTTGGCTCTACCAGGGCTTTGTTGAAATATGTGCCAAAGGTAATACAAAAAAAAACCAGAACCAAAATCTGATAAAATTAATAAGATTTGAGAGTTCAGCAAGTTATAACTATTCATTCCATTCAAGCAAAACCTATAAAAGATATCTCTTTAAGAAAAATCAAGTAACGATCTTAGAGCTGGATGTATGTTCAAATGGCTTAATGCCATAATGCTTTGTGGTTTTGTAGTCTGCAAATAGCAACAACCATTTTTTTAAAATGCTGATTTCTACACTGTTAATATATATTTAACTCACTGAGGTCATTCGTCTACCTTCCAAGGGCTGAGTATTTTTATTCATCATGAACAGCATTTACTTCATACTTTCCCTGAGGTGACTCTCCTCTATACATTCAGACAGTGAATTGCAGACGCAGCTGTACCCCACACCACTTCATAAGTATCTTTTCATTACAATTAGTATCAGCTGCCATGAGTTTCACACCAATTCACCAGAGCAGACTAAAAATAGCACCATCAGCACTCAGCAATATGAAATGTTGAGTTGCCTTCATTTCTCTAAATTCCTTTAAATAGCATTCAGAGCAGTCACTTTCGTTTAACTTTGTTTGGCCTCAATTTTACGCCTTAATCCCCTTTGCTCAGGATCGTGCTATTAGCTACAGTATACTCTGAGAATATTCTTTATCATATGTTAGCTTGCATAATACATGATTGCTATGAATAAAATAAATAACCTGTAATGAATGTCAAAATTTAAGAAATAATATTTCTCTATTTTTAGCTGTACTTATATAACTCTAGTTTTAATTCCATGAGACAAAGGAATCTCTATGTGGTCTTGCAGTTATCCCTTTGAACAAAAACTTCATCAAAGTAGTTCTCTTTAAAAGTAATGGTGCATCTTTCCACATTTATAATTTCTACTTTTTCTTTCTGCAATTCTCTTTGGGTGTGAAATTATATATAACTCTTTAGGATTTTAGCTTATTGTAAATCATACAGGTTCCTGAAACCATTTTATAGATATTTGCAAATATGTCAGACAATGTCTCTCTTGATAATGCCAGATGAGCTAAAAGGGGACAATGAGCACCAAGTTGCTTGGAAGGCTCAGTTTGGATATCAGAAATGCAATTTTTTCACTAGGATGGTAGCCTAGAAGAAAAGTCTACTTCAAGATTTCTGTAATTTCTGTCCCTTGGAGATTCTCAAATCTCCCACAAGCAAGGCTTGGAGCAACCTGCAACCAGCAGAGCAACCAGCTCTGAAGATAGTCCTGCTTGGACAAGTAAGGTCCAATATCCCCACATGTCATTTTCAACTAAATTTTATATTATTTCAGGGATCCCAATATAAACAAAAATGCTTCATCTATGATTTTCATCAGAAAGTGTCAAACAGGAGCATGGTCTGGTTAATACCTCAAACAAATCCTTTTAGTTTAAACTGCAAGTGCTTCTCAGTACATGGACTAGAAGGTTGAAAAAGCTGCGAAGAATATATTACCCATCTTTGCTGTTACAATGCAAAAGAAATTGAGATTTGCAATTCAGAGGTGAAGAGTATGAAGGCCATGCTTGGCGGTCTTCAGCCAGGGCAGACAACCTGTTGGAAGGTACAGGGGCTGTTTTTTATACACATTATCTCTCTTGGCTAGCATGACTTTGACTTTTTCTCTTCTTGAAATCCAGGTCACCAGAAGTTGCATTGACTAGATAAGCTGGGGAAAAGGGGAAATCTCTCTGCCGATTATACTTCGGACCATGAGCAGCATTTATCTGCATAGTAGAAAAAGAAGAATTTCTCTTGCTTTCTATAAGATGTGAATGCACTTCCTTGAAACTACTTTAAAAAGCCTGTTGTCATAGTGTGAGAGGGAGAGATATGCAAAGGCTCTGCCAGCTTTTGGTACTCAGTTTGATGCTGTTGCTCATTTGAAAACAGCATCAAAAAGAAGTTGTAGTCAAAAATGTGTTTTGCCAAAAGCCATGGAACAGTCAGTTACTTTAAACCACTGAATCCAGAAACAAATTTAGCAAAATTATTACTTCCTTCTCTCGCCTGTAGGGTTGTTGATGCTCCTTTAGTAACAAGTCTGGTGTTGCTCATCCAGGATTTTCCTTCAAACACAGTTCATATGCTAAAAAAGTGAAAAGGATATTTTTCTTATGATTTTTTACCATGCCATTTAAGTAATCTGAGGAGCTTTTAAACTCCTTCATTACAGCAAGAATTGTCTACATCCACATGTTCACTTTGGAAACAAAGGAAGGTTTTACCTTTTTTTTCCCTTGCTGTTTCTCAAAGCCAAGCACTGCATACATCACATGAATAAAACATTCTCCCCGTCATTTCTTATGTGCTGCTTAGAAGTTATCTAACACAGGATTCCAATAGGTTGATTTTATTTATACAGTATTTCTATTGAAGCTGATTTAAAGAACTTACTGTTACTGTGGAGCCATTCCTTATCTACTGCTCCTCTCTCTAAAACTGTTTTTTATTAAAAAATATTATGATGAGAACATGAAACTCTATTAAGAATTTCAATTCTGCTTTTCATGGATTTATGAGTTTACAGTCTAGGCAGAGTTTGTACTCTATACTGGTCAGCAGCTTGATGTAGTCCTAAATATAATTTTGAAGCACTCCAGCATTTTGGAAAAAGGAAAACCACCAGAGGCTATGCTATTTTGTTCCACAGTAGCTGTGGGACTCCACCACAGGTTGTTCTGTAGATTGTATTAACTAAACATAGGATTATGTGATAACTAGATATCGTGATTTTAACTTAAGTGGTTTTTATTCACGTGGTAACATGCTTATATTATAATTCATCTTCTTAGTAGAGGTGACCCATTACAGTTTCATGGCAGAGCAAAAGCTGTTAAACTGTATCGAATTACTTCCAACTGTCCCACTTTCCAACTTTGTCCCCCCCCTCACATTGCAACAAGGTCTACAAGCCTTAGAAATAGTCTTCAGAAATAGGTGGATATGGAAGGAAGCCTTGATGTGCATTCTGAGTAATCACCACACAAAACAGACTACCACTCATTACTTCCTTGATATAAAAATCCAGAAAGATAACACTGTGAACAAGCAGAGAGAGATGTTCAAAACCAAAGTATTTATCCATTAGAAAGGACATTTAGCTGTAAATTTGAAGTGGGGACTTTGTCTCTCCTTACATTTTCTGTCCACAGAGTAGAGATGTAGTGTAAGCTGGTTACCTAGACCCTCTCTCCCTATAGTCACTGGAAAAGGTACATCCAGAGAACAATTCTATTTGCTTTGGAATGTGAACCATTACAGATCACTTAGAGAGCCTAGACAAACCAGAGATCCACTTCAAGGGTAAACGTAAGTAAAGAAAAATTCCATGAAGTGAAAATGAAAAAGAAAATGAGGAGGATTTGAGATGATTATAAAGTTCAGAGTTGTGCTTTGCAGGTGCTGTCCCAAAAAGGCAAGCTGTAGCAGAGATTTCACAGGCGCATTGATTTGTTAAGCTATATAGACGGCTGGCAAGTATAACCCCATGAATAATCATGAATACAATAATTTGCAAGTGCAACATGAGATCCATGGAAAGAATTAGCTTTTCAAGGTCAGACCTCTTAGGACAGACTTGTACAACCTGCTGTAAGCAGAGGTGAACCAACCTCGAGGTGGTCAGGGAAGGGCTGTTAATGTGATGCCAAGCTAAAGAAAATAGCTCGGCAGAAGGCGTAAGCTGAAAGGTAAAATGAGCCAAGTAGAAGTTGAATTAAGGACATTTTAACAACAGCCTTACTGACCTACATCCCAACTACAGCAAAGTATAAAACTCTGGGGGAAAAATATCCAACCCAACACATGAAAAAAAATAACCAATCAGAGTAGAAGGGTTAATTTAAGGTATCTTGAATGTGGGACCTAGAGGAGGAGTATTTCAGCATCTGCTTTTACTTTTCTAGAAAGATATGAAGAGAATTCTAGATGCATCAAAATAGACTTCCCATTTTTATTTATCCTTTTAGCAATATACAGTTACCATGTACCTGCAATATTTAAAGGACTTTTCTTTTTGGAATCTTTAAAATCAGTTCATTAATGTTTGTTTTGTGTCTTTTATAGCGAGGTATTAAGTACACAATTACTTTACTAACAAAGCAGAAAAGATACTTTTCTACCCGTCACACAGGCATCTCAAGGAATTAAGTACACAAAAGAATCTGTCCATCTTATTATTAATGAGAAACACCTGAAGCAAGCAAACAAACAAAAAAGTACTAAATTAACTAAAGTTCACATTAGTTTTTTTTGGTTTTGGTTTTGTTTTTGGGTTTTTTTTTTGTTTTTGGTTTTTTGTTTGTTTGTTTTTGTTTTGGGTTTTTTTTTTAAGACATTGGGATATTATATTGGAGTCACTAATAAATTTTTGGGACTTGGTATAATTTTCTAAATTTATAGAAAAATGAAGATTTTCTTACAAGTGAGTTAAGAAGTAGGAGTCTAAGTCAGCTGCCTTGAAATAAAATTCAAAGATTTACTCTTAAGAAATTGAATTGCACTCCCAAGAATTAGTATAGAAACATAATAACATTACTTTGGAAAGTGTCTAGCAGCTGCTTTCAATATCCTTGGATTTGCCAGAATTTTTAATGATATTGCAAACAGCTGCTCTTCTAGTACACAGTATGCCTGTCATCTGTCTATCAAATGATTTCATTTCATAATAAACAAGGAACAGTTTGGTTTCAAAAAATAGGACATCCAGCAGTCAGTAAGAGAGGGTTCATGAAACTTCTCTGTGAAGAAGGATTCATTATTTCTGGCTCCTTTGTTTGTAAATTTCTTTCCTGCAGTAACCATGTTTTGTGTTTACATCTGGAATTACCTATTCTCCATTGCAATTTGCAGCTGCAGATCGTTGATACAAAGCATTATGTACAAGGTGGGGTTTGGGCTGGTGTATGAGGAAACCATCTCTCTCTAATCATGACTGACAGGCAGTTACTTGCTAAGGTATTATCAGAGGGCAGTGCTGATTAAGGGAAGGGCTCTGGGCTTCACTGCCCCATAGATCAATATCCAATTTTCCATGATTGTACCATTTTCCTTGCCTTTACTCTTTTAAGTGGTGGAGTTCTAACAGTTTCTCTGTTAGCAGCATGGCAAGATGGTCTATCTAGTAAATAAGCATATCACCAAGGACAGTTTCTAAAAAGTTGTGTGTGCGCCATGGCAATGACACAATGATAAGTTTATGAGATAGATGAAACCACTCAGAAAATAATTTTTTGAATAATTAAAGCCTTACAAAAGAAAGTAATTTTATGAAAAGTTCATAAAGAAATCAGCTCAGTGTGCAGCAGAAGTTAAAAAGCAAACAAAATGTTATGACTAATCAAGGAAGGAATAAAAAATAGAACAGAGAACATCATTATGGTAGGATATAAATCTGTATAGCACCTGCAAACAGTGCCTGTGGATTGGTTCTTCCGTCTGAAGAATATTACAATAGAACAGAAAAACTAAGACAGAGAGGCAAAAAGAATGATCAAAGTCAAGAAACATCTTCCATAAAAGGATTGACTAAACAAAATAGGTCTCCATGACCTATACTAACAAGAAGTAGGAAAGATGACATGAGAGGTCTACAAAATCATCACTGGCAAAAGAGGAGGACAAAAAAGATGATTAGGGGAGTGAGCATCTCTCTTAAAAGGAAAGGCTGAGAGAGTTCAGCCTGTTCAGCCTTGAGAAGAGACAACTGAGAGGGGACCTCATCAATGTTTATAAATAGGTGGTGCTGAGCAATAGGTCAAGAGGCAACAGGCAGAAAGTGATGCACAGGAAGTTCCACCTGGACATGAGGAAGAACTTCTTTACGGTGCAGTGACTGAGCAGTGGACAGGTTGCCCAGGGAGGCTGTGGAGTCTCCCTCACTGGAAATATTCAAGCATCATCTGCACACAATCCTGTGCTGTGTGCTCTGGGATGGCCGTGCTCAAGCAGGGAGGCTGGACCAGATGAGCCCACTGTGGGCCTTTCCAACGTGACCCATTCTGTGATTCTGTGAATTCTGAACTGGACTTGGTGAGGGCACTGCATGGACATCCCACCTGGCCACCATCATCACAGTGCTTGACTGGAGACTCTGAACAAGAATCCCAGTGAGTGGTCACCTAAATGTAGAAATGCAACACACCAGAAAGGAAAACACAATAAAATACAAAAGAAGAATAGTACTGGGGGCATGATCTGATTGTAGGCTGTATTTTGAGGCATGGTATAAATGGTTTACATCTTCTGCCAATTTCTGCCTCAGCAAAAAATAATCCCATGAGGTTTAACATCTTTTATTTTTATTGTCATGATGTACTTCAGGAAAGGTTGTACTTCAGGAAAGGTTGTCTCCAGCTATAATTTAATGCATTTCTTAAGAGGTGTCTGCTAGTTGATATTATTCACCTTTACTTTTTGGCATTTCAATATATATCAGTTTCAAACAAAATTGTTACAATTATTTAAAAATATGATCTTAATTGTGATGGGAAGACATTGATTTGAAACTTAAAAATTAAACATAACATATTACTTTAAGTTATTCATGTGCTTTTACCAGTTTTATGACTTGCGTTTTCACATTTTTTCATTTAAATTGTTCTGACAGTCAGCTTGGTAGGTAAACTGAAATAGAGGTGAGGGTCGAATAAATATAAAATAAATACTTGTATGTCATTACCAAAGTAAGAGTAGGATGATGACAATCAATCACTTGCACCTGTTTCCTCCACTCAAAAAAGAAGAAAAAAACGGTAGAAAATATTTGTATTTTAAATTCACATATTTTAACTAGTTTCATTAGGCAGGAATGTTTGGGACAATTACACCAGAGTATGAGGAATTTCTAGCCTAATGTTTCAAAGCACAATAGAAAAGGGTAGATCTACTTGGGAAAATAGAAATTACTTGAAAGTTATAGAAATGCTGAAGATACAAACACCTTGCTCTACTTTCACAGTATAAGAACTTAAAGAACTTAAACTTACAAAGATTTCACAATATTAGTAATTCAATTGAGTGGCAAAATATAGTACTAATAGTAAATTAATTAATCCTCTATTTAAATACATTAATCCAGATGCAAGTCTATACTCTGATTTAGAACTACAGATCTAGAAATCAATATAAAGACATTTAAATTAAACTCCCAGAATCTAGAAGACAAAAATAAGTCTTATCTTTTATCAAATATCCCTGTTTGGAAAATGACCTCTAAGTCATATTTGCAACTTTGAATTTTTTGATATTTCACTGATTTACACTTATCCTTATGAGGCCCTTGTAAGGACCATGCTCAACAACTTCATTCTGATAGCCCAGTGAAGTGATAGAAATAAAAACAGAACTTGTTTGTGTTTTCAGAGGATAATGTACTCCCACAAACTGGCCCATGGCTACAGAGGAGAGGACCATGGGAACTACTGACTGCCACAAACCTCTCTGTTTCCTTTTCCAACTGCAAAAATGTGCTCCCACAATCTGGCTTCCTATCAGATGGACTGACACATAGATCAATCAGATTGATATCTCTATTTGTGCACATCAATAGTACATAAAAATACAGAAGACAGTCTCCAACTGCATGAGCTTCCCTCTCAGGGGAAAAAAAATGAAAGGATAAGCATGTCAGAGATGGTAATCAATTTGCTTAATGCATTACTTGAAGGCACTCAAGCTTAAGTGATAAGGATAGCAAGAGTGCATGAAGTTTGTATTAGCTGAGTAGGATATCAAAGCAAAAAATTCATAGAGATATTACTGTCTCACTAACACCTTCTCATAAGGAATATTAATTTCTCTGAAATTGCCATTCTGTACTCATGCAGTAAAAAAGTCTGTCTGTTGGTTTGTTCTTCCATAAGTTAATTTGGGTTTTTGTGCATTATTTCACTAATAGCATTTGCCTGATCCAGTGAAGTTTTGGATAACTGCTGTACAAGCAATTAAACATTCCCCTCAGTTCTAAGGTTCAATGCTCTAGTCCTTAATTTGCTTATTATTTTAGTCTACCATAACAGTTTCCGTGACTTGGATATGTTTTTATCCTCAAATTGTGAAATGTTGACTTGTCAGATGCTATTCCTGCATGTGTTTCAAGATTTTCTTCACTGTTAATTAATGATCTTTTAAGAATATTAATATCATGCACAATACGTTCCAAGCACAGAAGGCAGACAAGATTTTCCCTCTGGAAATTTGGATAAGCAAGTTCACAAACTATAAAAACCTGGGTGGTAGAAAGGGAGGAGGTATTATAACATAAATACTCAGCTCATGATATTATGTTGCATTTGAAGAATAATCATTCAACTGAAAAAAAGAGGCTGGCATTTACATATCTCACATACGGCTTCTGGTACAGAGAAAAGTGGCAGAAGGTGAGCGTACCTAAAGATTCACTCTCCAATGTTTTCAAGATTGCAGCCTTGGCCTGAAAAAAATCAGCAAATACTACGTTTTTTTCTCATTTATGTAATGTTGTACTTTTTATGTTTATTCTATTGAGTATCAGGTAGAGACCCACCGCAAAATTACTTAGTGCAAGCACTGTAAATGCAATAGTCAGCACAAGCAGAAATAACTAATTTTTTATTAGTTGTTAAGTTACTTTTATTAATTTATTATTTATTGTGCTTGAAAAACTAAATTCAGTTATCTTGCTGTAGTAAAGGTACCAGACTGAACTCTCGCAAAGAGAACTTAGCTAACCATAGCTAAATAGCCCCAAATGTTAACTCAAAGCCACACTGAAAGTTATTAGGTAATCACTTTCTCATGCAGAAGGTGGAAACTAAAGGGACATTCAGAAGGAAGCATGGTACTAGAAGTAGTGCACAATAGAAGTAATTTATTGCTTATCTCAAGGAATCATTTCAACTAGGCTAAATCCTGTATGTTTAGTATTCATAAAGTTGACAAAAAAAGCAAAGTGGAATTTTGTTTATCCACAGTAACAATTGATGCATTATTCCTGTGCTAAAATATTCAGCTGTGTGAGACAGACTTGTTTACGCAACATTACATGTTAATAGTAGGCATTTACTTGATGCTAGGAAAACTTCTTGAGCCTCTAGCAATTGCATTTCAAGACTACTGAACATGTAAGTTTCAACAGCATAAGGAAAATATAATTATGGCCACGTTTGGATCTTTATGATCTAAAATAAGTTTACATTGAACATGGACATTTCTGTTTATTTATAAATCATTAAAATTTTTCCTTCTGCATCTGGATACTCAGTTTCCACTGTGACAATGCAAATGGCAAGCACACCTTGGTAAACATTCCAGTCCTTCTCTGAATATATTATTTGCCTCTGTCTTCAACATGAATGATGGAACAAGGGGGTCTCAGTGCCCTGAGCTGGAGGACCATGACTGTGAGAATGATCAACTCCCAGTTGACACTGAAATTGTGCAGTACCAGCTGCTGCAGCTGGATCCCTACAAATCTATGGGACTTGAGGGGATTCATCCAAGAATCCTCAAAGAGCTGGCTGATGTCATTGCTAAACTTATCTCAGTGATTTTTGAAAGGAACTGTTGACTTCCTTGAGGGTAGGGAGGCTCTGCAGAGAAACCTAAACAAATTAGAGGAGTGGGAAATCACTAATTCTATAAAATTTAACAAAGGCAATGGCCAGATTCTGCACCTGGGGTGGGNCGTAAAAGGTTCTTCACCCAAAGGGTTCCAGTGGGCACTGGCACAGGCTCCCCAGGGCAGTGGTCACAGCACCAAGCTTGACAGAGTTCAAGAAGCGTTTGGACAACACTCAGGCACATGGTGTGACTCTTGGGAATGGTTCTTTGAAGGACCAGGAGCTGGATTTGACGATCCTTGTAGGTCCCCTCCAACTCAGCTTATTCTGTGACTCCTTGATTCCGTGAACATCACCTCCCAGTCATTTATGAGAAGAAAAAAAGAGAAGTGGGTGATCAAATAGCTTCCAGCAATTAAAAGAGCCACCAGTTTCAATACTGCTAATTGCTTTCATGACCCTGGAGTCATTCACACATTGAACTCTTCCAGTTTTCAGGAGAGTTTGAAGGGCAGGTGAGGACTGGAGCCAGAGTGCAAAATATGATTGCTGAATTTGAAGGCAATTTCCATTAAGCAAGTGGCAACAGACAGAATGCCTTTAGCTATTTGATTTAAACAGACAGAAATATCAAATTTTTACTGATGTATCTTGCAGTAAAAAAGAATTCTTACCCCCATATCAAGTCCTGTCAATTAAAGTAAACATGAAAGTAGTGCTTTTACAAATATTATCAAGTTGAAATCATTTGTTAGCCCTTGATTTTGAAGTGTATCTTCATGTCAATGTTCATAAGGGAGACACTTCCCATTCCTAACCACTGGGAGGTAGCAGATGTACTATGCATTCATTATTTAGCAGTCTCTAGAGCTGTGCTTGGTACATCACCCAGTGTACCAATATGTCCCTATTGATCCATGCTTAAGAATGTTCCTGTTCTCTTTAAGTTTACTTAGTTTTGTTAAAAAGGGTACTTCAGATGCAGCACAATTAAAAAAAGACCCTCCAAAAAAAAAAAAAGTCTTAAATGTAGTGGTCAACATTCCTACAAGAAAGCTTTGTAAAGTAGAACAGCTACTCTGAAAATGTTAGGAAACAGTTGCTTTTGAAATTTATTTACAATTTTTTTGCAAAATTATTCAATGGTTTGGATTCAACATAGGTTTATTTCTGCAGCATAGTAGCTGCTCTCTTTTCTTGCTCTTATTTTGTATGAACAACACTTTTCAGATAAGAAAGAATTCCTGGACAATACAGACCATTTTCCTTAGTGAAATGTACACAAACAATTAAAAAACAATCCCCAATTCAAATGGTACCCTGATAAAATATTTTTCTTCGTATTTTGGTTTTCTAGACAATAAAAAAACCAATACTGCTGCAACATTAAATAATTGTGTTTACTGGGTGACTAAACACCTTAATCACAGAAATCAGCCTAAACATATCACAAGAAAGGGCTACTGTACACATTTCAACACTTCTTTGTTGTTCTGCAAATGTCATGAGAATAGTTTCTTTCATGCTGTTTATTAAAATGTAAAAAAGCCCACTTGCACAAATGAATTATGGATAAGAATGGAAAAAATGTATCATAACAAAAATGTAGCTGGATTTTGTTGTCCCTTCAATAAAATTCTGTGAACAGCTCCATTGACTTAATTTACTCTGTTTGGTAAGCATGGCAAGATGAACAAAAGGTGCTACAACCAGACAGTATTTTAGGGTTATATCTGAGCTGGTAATGCCCAAGATTTGAATTAGACATTAATGTATGGGAGTAAGGGAGAGTTACAAATAAGAATGTGCAATTGTGCTTCAACATGCTAATTTTTAACAACTTGTTTTAACAGAAGCACAAAGTCTGTCTTTATAAATTCTCCTTTCTCCTAAGAAAATCTGTAATTAATTTCCATACTCATCGTATTTATTAAATATATTTATTTATTTATTTATTCCATGGTATATATTACTATCCCTAGTTCACAGTATGTATAGCTTTCTAAAAAAACCAAGGCTGGGATAAAGTGAAAGTTCACTGTAATACTTTAGGACATTTCTTCCTGCTCAATTTTTTTACATATTCCATGATTTCAAACTGAGCTTAAAACAAAGTGGGTTTTACTTAAAAAAAAATACTTTGAAGTTGTTGTTCTCATTCTACTAAGCCTTTAGTGTGCTTCACATTGCACTCTGAATTACCACTTACACTGTCAATAGTGTGATATCACTATGATGAAACTATTTATATTTTCTGTAATTTTGACTTACAACAAAGCAATGATTTTGAGTTGAGATCTCTCTAGGCGTATGCTAATATTCAGTAATAAAGACCACAGTTCTCTGGACACACTCCAGCACCTCAGTGTCTTTCTCGCAGTGAGGGGCCCAGAATTGGACACAGCACTCGAGGTGTGGCCTCACCAGTGCCCAGTACAGGGCGACAATCTCTGCCGTGGCCCTGCTGGCCACACCATTGCTGATCCAGGCCAGGATGCCATTGGCCTTCTTGGCCACCTGGGCACACCCTGGCTCATGTTCAGCTGCTGTCACCAGCACCCTCAGGTCCTTTCCAGCCCCTCTGCCCCAGCCTGTGGCACTGCCTGGGGTTGTTGTGACCCAAGGGCAGGACCCAGCACTTGGTCTTGTTGAACCTCACACCATTGGCCTCAGCCCATTGATCCAGCCTGTCCAGACCTCTCTGCAGAGCCTTCCTGCACCCCAGCAGATCAACACTGCTGCCCAACTTGGAGGTCATTCATGGATTTGCTAATAGCAAACTCAATACCTACATCTACATCATCAATAAAGATATTAAATGGGACTATCATCAATAAAGATTTTACACTGCAACACTGTTCCCTGGGGGACACCACTTGTGAACGGCCACCAACTGGGTGCAGCCCTGTTCACCACCACTCTTTGGGCCTGGCCATCCAGCGAAGAGTACACCTGTCCAAGCCGTGGGCTGCCAGCTTTTCCAGGAGCATGATGTGGGAGATAGAGTCAAGTGCTTTGCTGAAGTGCAGGTTGACAACATCCACAGCCTTCCCTGTATCCACCAGGTTGGTCCCCTGATCAGGTTGGTTGCCCTGCATGTGCTGTGTATTTGCACTCAGGTGATCTGCTCCATAACCTTCCCCAGCACCGAGGTCAAGTTGTTCCCCGGATCCTACTTCTGGCCCTTTTTGTGGATGGATGTCACATTGGCCAACCTCCAGTCAATTGGGACCTCCTAGGTTAGCCAGGACTGATGAAAAATTATAGAGAGTGGCTTGGCAAGTTATTGTGCCAGCTCTCTCATTACCCTAGGATAAATAGGGTATCCTGTCCCATAGGCTTATGAGCATCTAAGGAGTTCAGAAGGCCACTGACTACTTCCTTGTGGATTACAGGAGGTCCATTCTGCTCCCCATCCCTGTCTACCAGCTCAGGAGGCTAATTGTCTTAATGATTACCAGTCTTACTGTTGAAGACTGATGAAAAAGATTTAAGTACCTCAGCCTTTTCCTCATCCTTGGTGACTATATCTACCCCCACATCCAATAAAGTATGGAGATTTTCGTTGCCCCTCCTTTTGTTATTAATGTATTTATAAAAGCATTTATTATCTATTACAGAAGTGGCCAGATTAAATTCTGAGCTTTTGCCTCTCTAATTTTCTTTCTGCACGGCCTAATGACATCCTGAAACACTTTGTGTACTGCCTGCTTCTTTTTCCAAAGGTGATACACCCTCTTTTTCTACCTGTGTTCCTGTGAAGGGTCCCTGCTCAGCCAGGCTGGTCTTCCCCACTGGCTCATCTTTCAGCACATAGGGACAGCCTGCTCTTGCACCATCAAGATTTCTTTCTTAAAATACATCCAGCCTTCAAGGGCCCTTTTGTTTTTAATGGCTGCTTCCCAAGGTACTTTCTGAGTCAGTGTCCTGAATAGGCCTCTGACCCAGATATCTGCCACACTAGCCTTCTCCCTGATCCTCACCCATAAGCACTCAACCATATCATCACTATCCTCAAGCTCTATACTGTCAAAAGTCTTCCTAACACATGGAAACCCCATCACATCTCCTTCTTTGCCTGTCCCTTCTGAAGAGCCAGTAGCCATTCATTGCAGCACTCCAGTCATGCAAGTCATCCCACCATGTGTCCATGATGGTGACTATGTCATAATTCTCCTGCTGCACAATGGCTTCCAGCTCCCCCTATTTGTTTCCCATACATTGTGCATTAGTGTACATACACTTCAGCTGGGCTGACGATTTCACCCCTGACTCTGGCATGCCACGCCTGAACTGGTCTCATCTCCTTCCTCCTTCAAACCTAATTTAAAGCTCTCTCAAGCAGCCCTGCCAACTCATGGGCTAGAATCCTTTTGCCCTTGTTAGATAAGTGAACCCCATCTTGTCCCCAGCAGGCCTGGTGCCATATAAATTGCCCCATAATCAAAACACCCAGAATTCAACTCGTGGCACCAGCATTTAAGCCACTTATTGATCATGTGGGTTTTCCTGTTCCCTTTGAGGTTCCTCCCTGCTATTGAAGGAATCAAGGAGAATACCACCTGTGCTCCTGTTCCTTCAACCAGGTGACCTAGTGCCTTGAAGCCCTTTTTGATCACCCTGGTGCTTCTCTTATCAACCTCATCACTGCTGACCTGGACAACCAGCACTGAGTAATCATCAGTGGGCCAAATTAGTCCAGGGAGTCTCCTGGTAATATCCCTAACCCAGGCCCCAGGGAGGCAGCAGACGTCCCTGTGGGATGGGTCTGGTTGGCATACAGGGCGCTTTTTTCCCCTCAGAAGCAAGACACCCACTATAAGTATCCTTCTTTCTATCTTCATACTTGAAACTGTGATCCGTCTGGTTGACTGTGTTGATCTGGTGGACTCTACAGATAAACCTTCTTCTTCACTGCCATCTGCCTGACCCTCAAGATACTGGGCTTCACATCTGTTCTGTAAGGGCACCTAGAAAGGAGAGGGAGGCTGGGAGGGCATTCTTCTACCTCCCTGAGCAAGGACCCACTTCCATTCTCTGCCATCTTTTAGGTTTCCTCCTTCTGACTGATAGAAAGAGGGGTGGGGGTTCCTCCAAGTCCTGCTGAGCTTCCATCTAATGAGCTGCTCTCAAGGATGAAAGAGTGTGACTCCAGCAATCTTCTTCGCTTTTGCACTCCCTGATACTCCTCAGCCTGTCCACCTTAAGCTCTGCCACCAGACAGAGCAGATCATCAACCTGCTCACACTGCCCACAGGTGTCTTTTCCTCTGTCCTCTGATACCAACACCAGGCCCAGGCACTCCCTACAGCCAGAGACCATATAGCTGCATCCTTCTTGGGGAGCTTGGTCTGGGTCACCATGCTCCTGCTAGAATGACTTTCAACTGTGTGGGCAAGTTGGGCAAGTCAGGAAAAAACAAACACCATGCTCAGGAGCTGGGAGGGTGGCTGGGCCTTTCCTGCTCCCCCTGCCTGTGTGAACTGCCATGCAAATGCCACACCACATTCTTCTGTCACACCAAGTCCTATTTGCCCACTCCTGTTCCCTGCGCTCCCTGGAACCATTTAAATCTCCCGTGCTGCTCCTGGCAATGTCCCCTCCATGCCTGATTGGCTGCAGAGGCCGGCCAGATTTTAAAAATCCAGATTTGTTGAATAGATTTTGAAAGTTCTTCTTGAACTCTACTCAAATCAACAGAGTGTATTCATTCTTGGAAAACAATCACTTTTCATCTTTCGTCAACCAGTTTTGTTTCTAGGTATGACTGGTCAGCAAATGGGGTGATGTCCACTTTTTATAATAAAATGAGATCTGAGTCAAATTATTTTCTCAGCCTGATGAGGTGTTTAACTCTATTACATCTACTCCCCAACTGCAAAGGAGGATAGCAGCTCCTATTTTTCAAAAAAGTCATTTAAGATTTATTAAGCTGGAAAGGAGGAAGCTGGAAGTCCCTGTTTTGAGCTGTCATTCCTAAGGGAGAAAAAGATATCTGTGTCCCATTATTATTCACAGAATTAGGCCCTTATTTCATCCACTGACCTTCTAGTATTATACTTCCAAGAAGACCTGGCTAATTTTCCATTGAAGGGAAGAAACTGAAGAGCAGAAGCTCAAGTCTTTCTTTTAATTAATTTAATCTCCATATTCTCAATTGTTTTATTACTAGCCTGTGGATTTTTACAACTCAATTAATTTCATACCTAGGAAATCCAAAAAGCTTTCTTGACAGTAGTCCAAGACCTGCACAGAAATCACTTCCTCATTGAAGATCTCATCACAGGGTGGAGTCACCCTCAGTGAGGTAGTTCCGAGGAAAAAACCTTAATTAGGGAATGATAAAGGAAGAGCCTTTAATTTGGGAAGGAGTAAATCTTACTTCTGCTGGTGAACATCTGTGATGGTGAATTCAACCCCTTCTCAAGAGGCATTTCTGGTGGAATGCAGACGACACTGCAATTTTCTTATGTTTCAAAAATATTTTTGGTAATTATGCAATCAGTCCTGAAAACCTCTTGCAATAAGAAGAGTGCACACTTCACTGAAAAATAGTATGTCTATAAACTATCTTTTTTTATACTTAGATTTTAGAATTCTCTTCCTGTGAATTTTACAATTTGCTTAGATTTAGAAAGTAGTTATGACAAAAAGCCTTTGAAAACAACCATCAGCATTATTTTTTGTTGGTGTAATCTTCAAATAGGAAACACTGGCAAGGGAGGACAAAGCAAGCAAATGAGTAATTACTGTTATGTGGTGGACTTTTCTCATAGTTTTGGTGCTTAATTTGATTTATAATGTACTTTTTTGTTTGGATCTGTGAGACACTAAACCCACTTACTTTGATCTATTGATTTTTCAAACAATATGTTACATTATTTAGCCTAATACACTGTGTTTGAGAGTATTTGTCTCTCAGCTGTCTATAGAATGTGACATGCTAATTTGAAACGTTTGCTGGCAGTTGACAAAACAGACTAGAAGATGTTAAAGAACACCAGGTAGCGTTTTACTCATTTCAGAAACTCAATGCCAACTGGCATATCAGCTTCCATTTATCCTCCAGGAAACACTTTGCCAGAGAGGCCTGGGAAGAGCTAAATGATTTATTCAGGCTATGAGAGACCTCAACCACACAGCCCTGGTCAGTCCCTTTAGGAGCTCATTCTCAAGCCAATGCCCACAGCTACATCCAGTTTCATTATACTGAAGAACATACAAACAGCTGTGAACATATATAAGGGTATGAACTCTATAAAACAAGCCCTTTACTGTTCCTGTAATAATCATTCATATTCTGCTATCACTCATGTGAGGACAAGGCACTCACTGAACTGTGATTTGAGATTTATTGTATAAGACAGAAGAAAGATTTTAGGGGATTTTCCTCATATTTTGGCATAGTTGTACTCATGTAGGAGTGAAAGTTGTAGGGTTTTTTCCATAACAGGCAACTTCTATGTGGCAATCTTAAAAGGAAGAACTATTAATGCTACTACAACTGAATCATACAGATGTTATTATTATCCATAGCCCAAAAAATTCAGTGACACTTAAATTATTTCCTGCAAAACCAAGAAACAAAAAACTCCCTTTCAATCTTATTAGTAAAGACTGAAACTTAAAGACTTCAGTATTTCTCTATATAATTTTTGAGAGTGTTATTCTGCCTAGATTGAATTCAATTTGCATGGAAGATTACTAGCTCAAATATTTTCATCTTCATAGTTTCTTTATAGAATTTAGCATATAGAATTTACTAGCCATTTGACTTTGACTCTCTACTTTTTAAAATTTAAGTAAGACACAGGCCTCAGAGAAAAAGAATTGAACGTTTATGTCAGAATTAGATTCTGCTGCTACATGTATTAGACCATTAATTCTATTGATTCCAGTACAATAATTCCTAACACTTATTGACATTTTAGAAAAAATATTGCATATTTAATATTACAAGCAGTGAAAGAGAAACTCTCTACATTGATAAATTAATACATTGTTGATACATTTAGCATAACCTTAAAATTGTACTGTTTAGTCCATAACCATATGCAGCTTTCAGATTAGCCAGTGAGGTGTGCCACGTCAGCTGAGAAAAGTGAAAATTTAAAATCTCAGCACTGACGTCATAAATTGATTGCTATCAATAGCTTTGTCAGATTACTACTGCCTTTGATAAGGTTACATGAGACAAGATATGTGAACTACATAGGTATCCCTGTTCTGCAAAGGAATGTACAATCCTCATTTTCAAGTATTTCTATCAGTGCTCTTAAAAGTGGCTGGAATATTAACTTATATTAAAACTACAATTTAGCACACTTTGAATGACACTTTGGAAGGAATTTTTTGACAGAATTTTGGAAAGTAGAAGATTGAAGAGAAGTCTACACACACTAGGTGTCAGGTATGCAGAGATAGGTTGCTATGATGAACAGGCAAAGCACTGTGTATTTATCTGAAATAACACTCAGACTGAACTCAGAAAACTAGCTCTTTTGTACTGGAAAATAGTTCTACGGAAAATGGAATATTTCTCAGCCCATCATTGGACCCCTGAGGCTTAAGAAAAAAAATAATTTGGGGAACAGGAGCAACTAGATGAATCTTCTGGAAAAGAACTCACTGGCATTGAATACCCTGCTTAGATTTCACCATATCCTGATGTGATTGTAGTTTTCTGAAGGAGTTCCTGAAAAATGCTTTGGTTTGATTTTCTTTCTTTTGTTAAACAGAAATTCTTAAATTGCAACTTTTTCATATAATCTTTCTAAGACTGATCCTGTGGGGAAAGCTATGCCAAAGTGTCTTTACTCAGAAGACTAACTCAAATCCAAGATAAATCTGGATGGATGCAACCCTGTGAGACAAATATTTGGATCTCAGTTCCCCAAGTTAATGAGATGTATATCAAATCCTGAGAATGTGCATGATCTCAGTGAAATCTACACAAATACATATGCTTAATTATTTTGCTGAATCACAGAGTAAATTACTGTAGGTAGGCAAAATTAAGTATGTGATAGTCACCTAAAAGTTTCAGGAAAGTGCCTACCAGTGCAGATAGATTAGGCTTTAATCATTTATTAGGATGCAAAGATTTGTTTTAAAATAACATGGTTAAAATGGGCTCTATTACTTATTCTAAATGTTACAGAAATAATCCTGCAAGCTCTGCAGTGTTACATGCTCTTGCTAGACGCCAGTATAATATCTTTAAAAGTATGACCACAGGCAGTGACCTCCCTCTGAGGCTGGAATTGATTATCTTGTATAAGCAGGATAAATAATCTTGAGCAGTATGAGATTTTTTTATTTTTGTCACAGAATGCTTTGCTTGATTTATGACTGAAAGTGAGGTGACCTGCATGACTGCACTCTCTTTCAGAGTTTCATCAAAAAAACCCCCCACTTTTTATCTCAATGACCATGGATCAAGGCATCATATGATAAAAGCTGAAGAACATTTACAGTACAAAAAGCACTACCAAACAGGTCAGTGCTCAAGCAGCTGCCTTGATGCCCATTGCGCCCCACAAAGGTGATTTACTTCTGACATCTTTTTTCTGTTAGACACTTAGGGTCAGGGAACCACACAGCTTTTCTTAGGAAAGATTATCAGACCTACATAGACTAGTGGGATCTCACTTAAACAGCACAAATAAATGAATTTTACCAAAGCAGAATTCTTAAAGACGGTTAAAAATGTTGCCAGGTTATCTTCTGTCCTTAGATGACATCCAGACCTGCTCTAACTTTTACAGCCAATCATGTCTTTTCCCTGTTTCCAGAGATCACTGGATCCTGGAATACATATCACTGGATACAGAACAATGTCATCTCTTGGTGCTTACACTACATAGTCTGCATGACTTCTATATTAATAACATGCATCCTTAGGGATTATCAACTGTCTGTTTATCCATATTCACAACTTAAAATGATGAGTTTCTACTGTTTTCTGACATACTAGCTGTTCATTCAGGATTTCTATATATGTAGTGTTAAATCACCATCACATTTCAAAGTAAAAGCAGCATACACAACTCCCCGTAAGCACAAATATCCAAGTATCTATGTGAAGTGAATGGACCTACATTTTTAAAGACAGATTATTTTAAAGACAGAATTATATAAAATCCTTCAGTAATTAACAGTAGAATTTCTAATCTGTTTTATCTAGATTTGAGTTTCCATAAAATAAATTTCAAACTGTGTATATATAATTTGAACTCTAAAAGTCAGAATAAAATTATAATGCCTTTTTTTCCCCTGTGAAGGATTTTTTCCATAGTCCTATGAGTATTGCTAGAATTCCACCACTGCTATTTGTATATTATCTTAGAGCCTTCTTTTAAAAGCATATGTTCCATGTTTTTCCTCCTGTTTCCATGTGGTAGGCAAAGATATTCCATGACTCAAACAGCATTAGCAACTGAATAAGTCTTTGAGTGTGCTGAGAAAAATGGAGAGATGTTAACAGCCACATTTCACAACAGTAGAAAAAATGCTTGTGTAGCATTCACTGTCATAGCCAAGCATATGCTCTCCATGGTTCTTTAGTCATCTGCTTGGGAGTGGGCTGCAGTGCTGAGGAAAAGACAATCTGTCTCTCTGTTAATGAAAAAGTATCTCCACAAAGTAGAGTTGATTAGTATAAGGGTAAACTCCTCAGTGACTTAGAAACTGAGAAACATGGAAAAAAAAAAAAGCATGATCACTGTAAATAAATATTATCTTTTCTGCTTAAGCAGCTCAGATATTTATGGTATATGAAACACAAATACTGTAAAGATTTTAGTCCTTGAATACTGGAATACAGAAAGCAAGAAATGTAAAATATTTTAACTAAACACATCTGGAAAATTTAGTAAAGTGTAACTTTAATTTGTCAGATATAATAGCATCTCCTTTCAAAGTATGCCTGTAGTTCAGTACAGGAATGCACAAACCACTTTTAAAAGAGACAGCAGAAGCATTGAAAGAGGTCTAAAAGCATCAGTGCATAAGCTAATCAACTCTCATTTCTCACCCGAATACCTTGACTCACATAGGGCTCCATGCTGCTGCTACCAGATTGCTTGATATAAACAAGCCCAACTGTGTGGATAGCTTGACTATCTCTGTACTTCTCTGCTGGCTGCAGGGCAGGCATATTCCTTATATAGATCTGAAGCGGCAGGTGGCTGAGCAAATAAAAGTGAAGGTCCAACTCAGCACTGTTTTCATCTTCTTTCTTACTTTTTCTCTCACCAGAAAACATGTTGCTGGCCTTTTATCAGAAAACAATAGTGACAACATAATCATGTTGTAAATGGGACTAACCCCTCTTTCTTTTAATAAGATCGTCTAACAGTGAAATCCATTTGAATTGCTGAAAAAAGGGGGAAGAAATTTTGCCAGCTGCACAAACCCACAGATTTCAAATTTTATACTTCGCCTGTGCCAGGAATCTGCCTTAGGCTGAATTTTAACAGATGGACAAAACAGCACAGATATTTTTTTTAAAGGGTTAGACAAAACAAAGCATATTTCTCTTATATCCAGTTGTGACAATTTTTGCTTTATAATTCCCAGAATATCCAAGATTTTAAGAAAAAGAAATCAGACTTGCTGAAGTGCTCTTTGGCAAGAAGAGCACTGGTCTTTCTTCCAAATACACATGTAAAATCTTTTAGTTAAAGAGTCCAGCGTCAGGAATGGAACCCACTAGTTCTGCTGCAAGGAAATATTTATTAAATCCATTAGCAAAATGTCTGTCCTCTCTGTCTAGCACCAGTTCTAAAGAGGACACACCAAGTTGGGCAGCAGTGTTGATCTGCTGGAGGGCAGGAGGGCTCTGCAGAGGGATCTGGACAGGCTGCATCCGTGGGCTGAGGNCACAACGGCCTGACAGGAGGGTGTGCCCAGGTGGGGATTGGTCTCTTCTCCCAGGCAACCATTGACAGGACGAGAAGACATAGCCTAAAGTTGTGCCATTGGGAGGCTTAGGTTGGACATTAGGAAACATTTCTACACAGAAAGTGTTATGCACTGAAACAGGCTGTTTAGGGAAGTGGCAGAGTCACCATCTCTGGACGCATTTAACAGATGTGTAGACGTAGCCCTTAGGAACATGGCCTAGCAGGACTTGCCAATGTAAGGGTCACAGTTGGAGCTGATGATCTTAAAGGCCCTTTCCAGCCTAAATGATCCTATGATTCCAAGTCTATGTGAGAATTCCCTTTCCTCTATTAGCTGAAGAGATTTGATGATGGACTAGCCCTTTTAGAGCTACAGATGAACATAACTGAGAGGCAAAGAAAGGAAAAGGTGTTTGACTGGAAACACTAGTAAAGAATATGCACGACTACACAACAACTGGCTTTGTCAATCATGAATTTCAAAAGTAGGGAGAGCCTGATACCTCCCATCCTTCTGTTTTTTCTTAGTAGGATGTGTACCAGTTTTCAAAATAGAGAGAAAAACTCCAGAGAACATAAGCCAATCACTCCCTAACTGACAAATTCCTAGTAGTAAATATATATGATTTTAAGATATTATCTCATGTGTATTTTGATCATAGACAATTTTTGACACATATACATATATGTAATTCATGTCTACACTAACCACATCTCACAATACACAACGTACAAAGATTATAAATCATGGGATAGCATATTTTAAAGCATTTTAAACTGCTTATTGTGATTTTCAGAAGCCATAGTTTGTGCAAAGTGCATGATACTCTAGGAAGCCTCTCTCTCATGCAAGCATGGATAAGTACCTCCATGATACATGGATTAAAAAAATTCTATTAAGCTTATCACACTCAGATGAATCAAATTCTGAACATAAAATATAAATTACCTCATGGTTTTCACTTCAGTATTTCAATGCATAGAAGGGATCCAAGTCAAACATCCAATAATTTTTAGATGGAGAATTTTTTAGGTAGGAATAGCACTTTGAGGACACTCATATTTATGTTAAATAGAAAGTGCTCCAACACAGTGGAGAACTAAAAGAATGGTTAGTGAATAGCCAATATGAATGAAGACAGATTATAAATCTATCCAGGCTGGAAATACAGAATTCAAGAATAAAATCTAGAAAACACTAACTTCTAGAACATTAACTGGTAAGTCATTCCTCACACAAGTGACATTCAGAGAATTTACTAAAAGATCACCTGCAAGAGGGCAAAAGTGGTTGGATTATTTGATTGGAAATATTCAACTTCATAAGTTTTGTAATTACACTAGAGTAAAATCCTCTTTCTTTTATGGACACAAAATAAGAAAAGCAGAAGAAGAATCTATTATAGTCTCTGCTCAGAGAGGCTGTGTTTCTCAAAGACAAGAAAAAAAGCTGAGACAAAATCTTCTCAAGTTTAGGACATTCCAGGTCATCACAAATCATTCATGCCCTTTGCAACTTGCCATCTAGTGTATGAAAAACATTATTCAAGCATTTCAGAAAAGCAAGTTTTAGATACAGAACTTTCCTGATCTCTTTTCTATTGCTGCCACTACCTGTTTCCGGTTGTACTACAGTCTTCTACTTATCAGATTTGACTTTCCAGCTTGCCATATTACACTCTGAAATTCCAATCTTTCTTACAAAAGGAATTGAGATAACTTTCTCACATCTAATATCAACATCATCTACCACCCGTTGAGCATCACTGTCAGAGAAGGCTGTTGTGCTTTTGAATGCCATTACAAACAAGTGAGATAGGAGAACTCCATTAATAAAATGCCAGATATCCGTTTCCTCTGGTTATCTGTAATTGGTCCACATGACATGTATTTTCACACAAGCTCTGAAAGTATTTGAGGATATTCTTTGCCTTCAATTTATGGTCCTTTTATATCAAGTAGTATCTTGTTGTTACAACCACTTTGAAAGATTGCATCTTGCCCAGACTGCTATCCCTACTTCTCTGAAGACATTTACAATTTTTCATCCTTTTTATAGCATTTTGTTTCCACTGATGCCTAAATTGATCTGATTTTTAGTTCCTAAGTAAGATCCAGAATTTTTCACGTAAGTTTTGAAGACAAATATGGATTCTTTCTTATTTTATTTCTCTTATATCTTCTTATTTTCAAACAGAGATTGTTTGGTGTTGAAGACCTGCCCTCTCATTTCCCTACAACCACTAAAATAAAAAAAAAATAATAATTTTGTACTCTGAGTTTTTCTAAAATTAAGTGCCTTAGAAAGACTGACCATATACTGTGGGCTTTTTTCTGGTAAACCTTTTTAGTCCAGTTCTTCCATCAGTCACACAAATGAACAACAACACTTAGAAACATACAGTTATCTCCACTGTTCAATGTGTCAAACACCTTCTCCTGTCTCTGTGGATTCGTAGGTACAAAGATGAATGGTTGCATGGCAATTCCATCTGTAAGTGTTTGTGTTTATCCAAATTCTATGCAAATTAGTCATTAGCAGTAATTGTAACTAAACTAAAAGTTGCATGGAAGAATACAGTCATTTAAAAAAATTAATTCTTAAATAAAAGAATAGATATATTAAAAGGCTATAGGAAATAAATATTGAAAGTGCCTTTGTTAACTGAAGTTTTAGTATGCTTACCTGCCTTTAATGCTGAGGATACCTTCTATGCATGTACTTTCAAAAAAGTTAAAGCTTGTATGCAATTTTTTCCCTTACTTTTATTTTAAAATAACGAAGTCTTCATATCTTCTCCTGATACCACTTAGAGGGAATGTTTGCAATCCCTTAATTCTCTACAGTTGCCACTGCTAGTTCAGCAATACTTTAGTTTCAAGAACATCGATAATTACTGTCAGCATTAAAGTTCAAAGTCCTCTGAGATGGCTTGGATGTTAGTGGTTAAAGCCTCCTTATGCTTCACATTTTTAATGCTTCCACTGTGACAGCCCTAGGGAGTGAATAACTTCAGTCAATAAAAGTTGGGTTTTTTCTAGTCAGTCTTACTTTTTCAGAAGACACGAACTTGCAGAACATGAACACAGACACACAAGGCCCCTTGCAGCTTGTAAGGCTGCCACAGGCATGGAACAGACATCTGATAATTCACTTACAGAGCACCACAAAGACTATCCCTGTTCCCTCTCCACTACATGTACCGGCCATACAGCCATCTCTCACCACCTGCCATAGTCCATTCCCCATCAGCAATTCAGCTGTCTAATTTAAGGAAGCATATCTAAGGTCATGTGTATTTTACACCCAGCAGTGGCCTAGGGAGAAAAACCACGTTTTATTTTCCATTCTTTTTGCCAATGATTTGTTATTTTTTTCATTTTTCTCTTTAATAAAAGGACACTAAGCCTATAACAGGAATGTCTCCATTATGGCAGTTACCATTTCCTCATGTATTGGTATCACAACTGGAAAGGGGAAAAATCATCTTAGAGGTGGAACTTCTTTATAATCACTCATTAATCTACATTCCAAGCAGAAGAAGTCAGAGTATGGGAACCTGCTTTCAAACTTAAACAGCTAGTGTCTCGTCTTCTGTAGCAGCTCTTGCCTCCAAGTATTTATGGCAATTCAGGATGTTACATTTGTTCAGCTGTGCATGTTGTACTGTTTGCCTCTGCCAGCTGTGATAGCTTATTCCCCTCCTCTGCAGCAGAGATTTCTTTAGCTGCAAGAAAGCTGCCCATATGAACTGAGGAATGAAAATCTGACAGCAAAAACTGGGACAATCCTTCCGGAGTTGTGTGTTCAATGTCACCATCTAGACAGCATCTCTGAGGCAGTGCAATCAACAGGGAATAGTGCTGTATGTTCTTCTCATTACACATGCTAGTAATTGAAATGTGCCTACTGCCAGCATAGCTAGCTAGAAGTAATAAAAAAATAAAGTACCTCAAAGACAGCCAGTGAGATACAGCTCTGGATTAGTGATTGTACAATCTCTGTACTCCTCTGGACTTCTTTTTACTTAGTGGTAAAACTGAATGTTTAGATCAACACTGAAAAGAAGTTATACCTTCATACTGTTTTTCCAAAAGTACTTATTAAAATACAAACACTTTTCCACGGTTAAAATTAAAAAAAAAAACCCTATTCATTAAAGTTGTAAAAAGCCGTATAGATTTAAGGAATTGTTTCAAAAGTCTTCAGCTACGATTTTTCTTCCTCACTCCTGATTTAATAGGTGAAATTCCTTGATAATAACTTGAAGATCTACCTATAATTTAGAAACAACTGGAACAGGCCTTTTTTTTTTTTTTGCAAGCAGCTGGCAACCATCAGCTTTCTAGGTTATATCTTGAGAAAAGATTCCAAGAAACTTTTCAAAAGCAGTATATTCAATTTAATGAATGTTATATCAAAGACAGATATTAGTCGTGCAAGATATGGGTCTGTTTAAGGAACTGAATGGAAGACAACTCAGGCATATTGCTTGTTGCTAGTATCTATATTCATTAAAATATGACTGTGAAGTGAGGGATCTTAAGTACTTAAACTAAGTCAAGCAACACAGGAGAGTAGCTTGCAGGATTAAATCTGACAATTATTCAAACTTTAACTAATGAACTAAGTCAAGAAGATGGAACTTTTCAGCTATCTCTAAAAGCATCCTACCAATACTGATAACGTGAGCAAAGATAGGATAAAAAGGTGAAAAACATGGCTGAGTTCTGAAAAATCACGACCATGGAAAGACAATAGTTTAAAAGGTAGTGTAGGATCTGCCACAGAATCATAGAATGGTTTGGGTTGAAAGGGACCTTAAAGACCAGCTGGTTCCAATCCCCCTGCCATAGGCAGGGACACCTTTCACTGGGTCAGGCTTCTCAGAGCCCCATCCAGCCTGGCCTTGAATAATTCCCAGGGATGGGACATCCACAGCTTCTCTGGATATTCTGTTCCAGGGCCTCACCACTCTCAAAGTAAAGAATTTCTTCCTAATATCTAATCTAAACTGACTTGCTTCCAGTTTGAAGCCATTTCCCCTCGTCCTGTCACTACATGCTCCTGTGAAAAGTCCCTTTCCATCTGTCTTGTGGACTCCCTTTAGGTACTGGAAGGGGCAATCAGGTAATTCTGTTTAATGCTGATATTCACACATTATTGAAAGATACAAGTTTTAAAAAGCATGTCTTTATTTGGCCCTGGAACTTCCAGAAGGGAAGATTTTTAAATCACAAGGACTTGCTTTTGTGGATTGATTATGCAATTATGTAGGAACACTCTGTGCAACAGGAGAAAAAAAGCTATTGTTAATGTCAAGTTGCACTCCAGACCGATTAATGGTATTTCCATTTTTACAGAAAATGTATATATTTCTCATATTACAAAGAAGGGATACAAGCCTGAAAATACTTGAGCCTAGTATAGTATATAGCACTCTGAATAGTAACATGTGAACTTTCACACCTGTATGCACTAATTTTAGAAATGTTCACAGGATTAGGCATTGTATGAAACAAGTATCATATTTTATATAAAAATTATTCAAAAATGTCTACATCTTTGTAGTCTCAAATCATAGTTCTTCAAACCAATACAGTTATAAGAAAGCTATTTTTAAGACTATTATTTTAAATAAAATTTTTTTGGGGTACATTTGCACATAAACTAAAAGAAAAAAAATATTTTTAACATAGCAAATATTTGAAGTGACTTATCAAAGCCACTTAGTTGGTCAGCTGAACATTTGTCAGAGAAAGCAATTTCTTAATAATTTCTAAAGCACTTCAGGTACCCAACAATGCAGACATTAGCAAAAAATAGTAAACATTTATACACATACAACTCAAAAAATATCAGAAAATCAAATAAGATTTTGTTTTTCACTTTTTACTTTTCTTTTGTGGTGATGTTATCTCCATAAGGATTGAATAAAGATCTGGCAGGTTATTAAACAGATAATAAACACTGGAATTAAAATATTTTTCTTCAAAAAAGATGGGCACTCAAAGCACACAAATATTCTATTAAATTTAGAAAGTGATGTGCATAAATAAGACACTTCAGAGAAGTGGCAAAAACCAGTAGAAATATTCTGTGATTTAATTTTACCTTCCTGTTCCACCTTACCAGTTCTGAACAACTGCACTGAGATGCTGCAGTAGGACTTCTAGCACTCAGCACCAGGCCAGAACAGAAATCACCAAGATCATATTTACATATTTATCACTGGACATATTCAAACTGTACCACAGAAAAAAAAAAAAAAAAAATCAAGTAACTACATGGACAGCTGCCATGTAACATTCATGCTTGAGGTTCCACTTGTGTCGTGATATGTTTTCTTCAAAGGATGCTAATGGTTGCAAAAATAAGATTCTTCCTGCTTCATAAACACTAGCTAACAGTAATATAAAATCTATTGGAAAACATTTGTTGCCAGTATTTGTGAGTAAATATGCATGGAAAATAATGTAAGTAGGATGGGATCAAATCAAAATTATTTTATTGCAAACTTCAAAGAAACAAACATGGAAAACAGCACATATTATGAATCTGGATAAATTCCTCAATTAAGTTGGCAGACATCGTTATATAACTGTAAATATAAATGTTATTTTCCTTCCTTGCTAACCCTGGGTTGCCATTTGACTTGATGGTGACCTTCTGTTGAGAAAAAAAATCTTAAAAATATCTCACAGGGCATGAAACTTTAACTTGACAGACAACAGCTTTGTTCTGCAGTCAGGTGCATCTTACTGGGTCATCTCATAGAAGTCTTGTTACTTCTCTGTGCCCCAGTTTCTTCACTGAACAAATACATACGCCTCAATACACAGGCTGCTGTGTTTTTTATTTCTACCTCTGATCTGTTCTGCATATGTTCAAGCTATACCGAAATGAAAAAATAAAGAGAAGCAGGAATGTATTTACTACAGGTATAAAATTTACTATGTTTGGCAGAAGAGAAGAAAAATTAATTTTTTTTATATTAGTCTCAGTAACATTAGTATTACAGAGTCATATAAAGCACTGGAACTAATGATGTCATGGTACTTTGATGAAGTACAGTAAGTAACAAAAATAATTTAATTCAGACAAGTAAAACAGTCTACTAAATTTTTAGTAGTGATCAATTAAGCTAGGACATAGCAAAGAGATGCAAAATAAAATTTTTGCCCCTTTTTTTCTGCTAGCACTGATTTATTGTAAATTTCATTTATAAATTCCATTTTTTCTGTGTGTTTTTCCTAACACAGCCACAAAATCAAAATAAAACTTACCATAGAACAAGCTATACCTTCAGCTAAAGGGAGTCCATAATCTTTCAACCATTTTTAGCCCTTGTGCAGTCTTCAGGACTATTCACACACCCCATGCTTCATTATTTCTTCTTATTGAAGAAATAAGTGACTCAAAATTCTCCCATCTAAGCTGGGCCTCAGGAGAGTTCAACTTCCTGGCTGAAAACAACATTAAGTTATTCTGATATAGAGAAGAATCCATTCTCCCAAAGAAAAAGCTACAGATTATGAAAATGCTTTCTCATCCTAACCATCTCAGGACTGCTATTAAAAACTGCAAGATGGTGAGCTGTTAAGGTCAGTTAGGCCATAGAAATACTTAGGACAAATAGCACTCAGACACGTATAAATAAGTATACATTTCTTGTATACAAAAAGAAAAAATACAAAAATCTAATATTTGATCAGAGGAAGCAGAAAATACCAAAATCTCAATTTTACCAAGAGATATGTACCTGTGTGGTTTATACATATGCTCTGTCGAAAAGTACATGTAAAATTATACGTGTTACAAGTAATGCAGGTTATTTTCTTTCATTAAGAACTTCTCCTAAGTTAAATGGCATTTTGATGTAACAAACCCCTGTCAGATCTATATCATGCCACCAAGTGAAATAGAACATTTCCATATTCTTCTGTTGTAGGAAGAGGGGAAGGCAAGCAGGGTTGGTCATTTTGGTAGGTCTGAAGTCCATGCTAAGTAAGGATACATACTGGCAAATGAGACATTAAATACAAGTGAAAGCAAGTTTCATGGAAAAAGAAATTGAATGTTCTTGCTGTGCACAATTTTCCTCATCCATAAATGAAGGACCATCACCATTAATCCAGTGCTCATAGCTTCTCCAATTAAAGAAATGTACATCAGAATCTGCTTACTGCAGCTGTAAATGTCTCCATTTCACTGTTTTGATTTACTCCATTACAAGTCTATTTTTGTCCTGTACATGACTAGTTGTTGCTCTCCTAGGTTATGCTGGCAGAGACCATTCAGGTCAAGGACTGCATGCAAAAGTCCTGTGGAATAAGGCGTGAGGAGGTAGCAAAAATTCTAAGGTTGCAACATTTGCACGACTGACATGGAAATTGCCAGTTCCACTGCCCGAGATGCAGTACACTGTCTGAGCGCGTGGAAAAGCACTGTGAGTTAGCCTTTTCATCCCTTGCCTTTGCGGGTTTCTGTCAAATATGATGTGAGTTAATTCTTTCAGAAAGCTGCAAAACAGTAATAATTTCTTACTTTTTAATTATCGTTTGGTGACAGACATTGGATGAGGGAAGGAGGCGGACATCATCTGGGGATAAAACACTAAGAGGTTTTTGTCTGTCAGCAGCTGTGCATGAGCCATTAGCAGCTGTGCACACACTCTTCACTGTTTTAGGATAAAATCCTACAGAAAAGTATCACTCCAGATGGGGAAGGTTTATGTGTGTCAGCCCTCAACCAATCATGCTACGAGCACATTCCTCCCTATGCTGGTCACTGCCCAGCCTTCAGCAATCCATCCTGGTGCATCCGTACTTGCCACCTTCTTCCGCACTGGCATGATGTTAACATCTTCCACACTAAAGACATTAACATCAACAGAACCTGTTTGTTTGAGTGCACTAGGCATAAACATTCAGTTAGAGCTGCAATTGCTGAGGAAAGCCCTCAGACCCCATTTTGAAATACATCTCCTCAGTGCACCTGATTGACACTGTGCAAACGGTAGTGTGCCGATTTGCACATCTGTTTCTCTCCTAGATTTAAGCATCTATTGTGTGAAGGACAAAGCATGTAAAAATGAAGTGGAAAATACCATTGAAAGTACCAGAGTCAAGCTTGCAAGGCTTTACTAATTCTTTCCTACTCTACTTTTAATGTGCAAAATGAAAAATGTGTTGAGAATGTGTGAAAAACAAACCTATGTCAAACCTATTCTAAACGGAAGGCCAAGACCTACATGTATATGCTGTAATATATGGTTTTGCAGGCAGACATAATGCTAGAGATCCTGTACTCATATCTGCAGATATTGATTCTCCATCATTCTGTAACCCAAACAAACTCACAGCTTTTGCAGCAAGTATCAGCATCTTTCATTTTTCGAAGCAGGCCTTTCTCCTCGCTCATGGTTTGCAAACAGCTTCTTACCATTTGCCCGCTCAGCTCCTACCTCATTCCACAGCTCCCCAAATACAATCTGCAATCATTAGGACAATGTGTGTAGAGATACTGAAGGCAATATATAACCTATTTCCTTTGAGTGTATGTAGCGTACTGGGAGCTGGAAATACCTACTGTTTCCTTTCTGTCCAACAGCTTTCTCTCTGCCTCCTGGAGACTTCTAAACACTAATTTATGTACTTAAATGTCAAGTGGAGCAAACTAAATGTGGACTCCAGTTTCCTACTGACATACAAACAAAGGCCAAATCACCTCTTGGCATATGTGAAAAGGTTGTCTACACACTCGGGTGCACCTGCCATTTTACGCCTTTCAAGGGAGAACAAGCAGGTGCCCGTGGCAGCACAGACCTCTCGATGGGAATTGCATCTCCGCGTGGTCCAGCCGTGCTCGCAGCATCTCACATGTCGAGTGCCCCTACGCTCATGCGCTCGGCCCCGTGTTTTCAGTCCATTCAAGCTAAGGGACAAGGAAGAGCCGCTTGGCGGGAGTGTCTAAGCGGACTGATGTGCTTCGTGTGTGAAAACGAATGCCGCTCAACAGCCGGCCTTCCCTGCTCACTCACACTCCACCGATGTTTCCCTGCGTCGGGCAAACACTGCACTGTGAGCAGGATGAACCCAAAACGCCTCCGCGACTTCCAGTGCCGCCCCTCGACCCCATGGCCAGGCAGACCCGCGCCTCTTGCTCTCTCCCAGTCCGCCTGCTCCATGAGGAGCAACAGAGGCTTCACAAGGAACCGGCGACCCCGTGAAAACGCCTCACTGCATCGCTCCTAGCCACTGTTTCTCGCTCGGGCTGTACAGGCAGGCACGCAACCACCCCACGCCTTGCCCCTTGCTTCGCCCAGGGTGAAACACCCACCCACGCGTGTTCCTGTGCTCCTGTGGAGGCGCGGGCAGGGCGCCCCCGGAGCCCCTCTCCCCTGCCCCCGGCTCCTCCCTCCCTGCGCCGCTCCCCGCCCGGGCGCGCGGCCCCTCAAGGACTCCGCGCGCTCAATGTCAGGCGGAGCGGGGCCGCCGGCAGGGGGCGGGCGAGGGGCGGCGGTGCCCGCCCTGCGCGGAGCGC
>VZTH01001999.1:149298-165561 GCA_013397815.1 Aleadryas rufinucha
CTGCGGGGTTCTGGATCATCCACCCCTACAGCGACTTCAGGTGAGCGCGGGGCTCGCGGCGGGCGGGAGAGGGGTGGCCCCGGCGCCTCGCACCTCGCCCGGCGCAAACTTCGGCGGGCGCCGGACCGGGCGGCGGGGCCGGGGCCGGGGCTGCCGGGGCTCGACCCGGCGCTCTCCAGCGTGCTGCACCCGGGACGGCCCCGCAGGCCCTGCGCCGGCCGGGGCGCCGCCCGCAGCCCCCGAGGCAGGATGCTGAGCTTACGGCTCTCCATCCCGCCGTCTCGGTCTGTCTGCGCCGCGGGGCCGCGGGCCGTCGGGCACGACTCTGCCCCGGGGGAATGAGAGCTCGCCCGCGGGGTTACACAGCTCCGTCAGCATCAGTAAAATCCCGGTGTCTGCACACGCCTGCCCTTCCCTGAGCACCCGGTGTAAACACTTGTTCCAGGGGTTGCGAGAAGGAAGCGAGTCTCTGTCAGAGTTACAGTAAAATAAGTTTATCCAGGTGATGTGTGGAAAACTCTTTTCATAGGGAGACAGGTAAATGTGATGGCAAATCGGCATTGCTTTCACAGTAAGCTGCATGGATGCAGGATTGGCATATTCATACAGCAGGCAGTGCAAATAAATGCCCAAGAAGTTATATTTCCCTTTAAAATTACATTTAAAGTGTAAGATTATTTCACTCCATTCTCTATGCCAGCTGGCTGTATGCCTTTAAAAATGTAACACTTTCTGATATTTTCTGAGGAACTGTCGATGTCATTAAGCATGTTTAATCAACAGCTTGAACAACCTGCGTCTATACGATAAGTGAATTGCACTGGAGACTACGTTTAAAAAAAGAAAATCCAGAATGTTCAGTAGTTACACGGATCTTCTAAGAAAAAACTGGGCTAAACAGAACATTCTTTCAGTGGGTACAGGAGGAAATACTTTCAAAGTCCAAGTTTCTACGGGACTGTTTGGAGTGAGGTGTTTCACAATGAGCTGTGCTAGCACCTTGCAGTTGAGACTGAGAGCAGTACAGCTACAGGAGTGGAGAATCACGGCAGCACTCAGTTATGACTTGAAATCATTCTTCAAATTCCTGCTTGTTTTCCTGGTTCCCTGAAGGCAATAAACTGCATTCATTCTTTTCCTGGAGTACCTTTTCCCCCCTTGCATGTCAGCACAGCTGCATTAGCAGGTGCATTAAGCGGGGAGGGAGCCAAGCACCCACTCCGTTTCTGCCAGCTAGAGAGGGACACAGCAGGTCACATCTGGTGCTGTGGTACCATGCATAGGGGATTAGGGGGGTCTGATAGCCCCTTCCTTACCCGTGTGCATGCATGTGTGTGTATGAACTTTATTCACATGAGGATTCTGTTGAAATGAATGAGGTGGTTCTTGTGAATAATTTTCCTTGTTCTGTTGTAAGCTTGGTTTCTGAGTGAGGTGCACACCCAAACAATGTTTTGGGCAATAGGAACTTATTTGTCACACTTTGCAGCATGTAACTTTTTAAGCTGTTCTGTGAAATAGGTGATAATCATGTTCATTCTGTTTCATTACACAAATATCTTCTAATTCTGTCCTAATTCTTCGAGTGGGAAGGTTTAGAGCTTGTAGCATATGTTTCCCTATTTTTTTCAATAGGCATAAACAGCACTGCATCCTTTTCAGGCCTGTTGTCTGCATATTGTTGAATTAACTGGTATTTTGTAGTGTTTTTAATTTTTTNCCCAGCCCAGGGCGGCACAGCCCAGCCGCGCCGCTGAAGGGCACCGGCGCCGGCGAGGCTTCCCCGTGCTCTCTCGCGGCTGGGGTGCGCCCGCCCCGCAGCATGGAGGCTGGGAAGCGCAGCTCCTCCGCCGGCAGCCGGGACGATGGCAGCGCTAACTCCTTCCCAGCCAAGCCGGCGGCCTCGTCGGAGAAAGCCCAGAGCAGCCCCGGCAGCGGCGGCGTGAAGGAGCATGGCAACTCGGTGTGCTTCAAAGTGGACGGCGGCGGGGGCGAGGAGCCCGTGGTGGGCTTCGAGGATGCCGAGGGACCCCGGCGGCAGTACGGCTTCATGCAGCGGCAGTTCACCTCCATGCTGCAGCCGGGGGTCAACAAATTCTCCCTCCGCATGTTTGGCAGCCAGAAGGCGGTGGAGAAGGAGCAGGAAAGGGTTAAAACTGCGGGGTTCTGGATCATCCACCCCTACAGCGACTTCAGGTGAGCGCGGGGCTCGCGGCGGGCGGGAGAGGGGTGGCCCCGGCGCCTCGCACCTCGCCCGGCGCAAACTTCGGCGGGCGCCGGACCGGGCGGCGGGGCCGGGGCCGGGGCTGCCGGGGCTCGACCCGGCGCTCTCCAGCGTGCTGCACCCGGGACGGCCCCGCAGGCCCTGCGCCGGCCGGGGCGCCGCCCGCAGCCCCCGAGGCAGGATGCTGAGCTTACGGCTCTCCATCCCGCCGTCTCGGTCTGTCTGCGCCGCGGGGCCGCGGGCCGTCGGGCACGNGGGTACAGGAGGAAATACTTTCAAAGTCCAAGTTTCTACGGGACTGTTTGGAGTGAGGTGTTTCACAATGAGCTGTGCTAGCACCTTGCAGTTGAGACTGAGAGCAGTACAGCTACAGGAGTGGAGAATCACGGCAGCACTCAGTTATGACTTGAAATCATTCTTCAAATTCCTGCTTGTTTTCCTGGTTCCCTGAAGGCAATAAACTGCATTCATTCTTTTCCTGGAGTACCTTTTCCCCCCTTGCATGTCAGCACAGCTGCATTAGCAGGTGCATTAAGCGGGGAGGGAGCCAAGCACCCACTCCGTTTCTGCCAGCTAGAGAGGGACACAGCAGGTCACATCTGGTGCTGTGGTACCATGCATAGGGGATTAGGGGGGTCTGATAGCCCCTTCCTTACCCGTGTGCATGCATGTGTGTGTATGAACTTTATTCACATGAGGATTCTGTTGAAATGAATGAGGTGGTTCTTGTGAATAATTTTCCTTGTTCTGTTGTAAGCTTGGTTTCTGAGTGAGGTGCACACCCAAACAATGTTTTGGGCAATAGGAACTTATTTGTCACACTTTGCAGCATGTAACTTTTTAAGCTGTTCTGTGAAATAGGTGATAATCATGTTCATTCTGTTTCATTACACAAATATCTTCTAATTCTGTCCTAATTCTTCGAGTGGGAAGGTTTAGAGCTTGTAGCATATGTTTCCCTATTTTTTTCAATAGGCATAAACAGCACTGCATCCTTTTCAGGCCTGTTGTCTGCATATTGTTGAATTAACTGGTATTTTGTAGTGTTTTTAAATTTTTTTTTATTTTATTAGAGTAAGTGTTTGGTTTTTAAATAAAGTTCTTAGTCTTTCATTAGTATTGGGATGGTGTGGCCTGCTCCAGACCAAATTTTTTAGCCAGTAGGACTGTTTCAGTGAGAAATATGATACGTGCATGTTGTTTCTCCCGAAATAATCGCAGCTATGTAGTGGTACAACTCTTTTTGGGTGGCAGTGCAAAATGCATGAAGAAGTTGTACTACACAGTATATTCACCTTCTTACTTAGGAATTACAACAGCACTTTTAAGCCCCATGTAATAGTGTCTCTGTACCAGAATAAATGCACATGTAAGGCTGGAGTTGCCTTTATTTAGTTTTGCATGTTATTTGTAAAAATGTAATGCTTGTGTGTAGACAACCCTTAAAACATCCAAAGAGACACAGGTATTCCCAAGCCACTGTGTTGATGCTGATATCATCAGGGGAAAGAGCTAAATCTTCTGCCAAAATAACAAAAAAAAAAGTAGAAAGCAGAGTATTTAATGGTATCCAAATGAGAAGATGTATAGTGCATTTGTAAATGCAGCTCTTATTAGGGTATTTTTGGCATGTATGAAAATAGAAATCCCAGTAAACTTGAAATATAGACACACTTAAGGAAATACTGGGTTAACTATGTAAAATGTGGGAAAATTCTAGTATAAGCTCCTGCGGACTCTTTTTTTTTTTCCTAATTCTGCATGCTTGTATGCATTTCCTGGGATAATTTGATGTATTTGGTTATATTTCTTGATCTCATTCTCATGTTTATTTGTAAAACAGTATATTTATCTACACCAAGCAGTATTTTGTTGTAACGTGTGGAGGAGTGGGCAGCATCCCAGTGCCCTCCTGCCCCTTGTTTTGGTTTGAACAGAGTGTGGAAGCTGTGTCTCTAAACTCGGTGCTCTGTGAATTAATTGGTTACTTGCAGCCTTGTGGGGCTTGGTCTTTAGTTTTATGGCTCTCCATCCTGCATGTGTTTCAGGGAAGAATTGTCTCTTCATCGGGCAGATACACCCTTGGAGGATTAAATTCAATAAGTATTACATAATTTTTCCACAAAGGGACCATTTTGATCCTGGTTGTCTTTTCCTAGTCTTCCGAGGTTAATGTGCAATTTGGAAGCTGTTACATAAACCGAGCACCTAATGCACATCAAACCCAGCACAAGGCCTCTGTTTATCTCTTTGCAGCTGTGATTACTGTATCTCTAAAGTTGGACAACAATTCTGTGTAATTGCATGAGTCACAAAAGTGAATTGATCCGTCAGAGTTTACTGAAGTCCTGTGTGCGTTCTGTGAGATACCAAGTGCCTCTGGCTGTCCATTCTCATATGTGGAAGAATGAGCCTGCAGGAGAGCATCACTGGTCCAGCCCTGTGGCCTTGCAGTCACTGGATGAGAGCAGGACAAAGCCGACAGGAGATGGGAGCAACTGCACGTGGTTCTACTGCTGCCACACACATTTCATTTATTTCATAGCAGATTTGTGGTGGACACAGGCTTTGAGTGACTTTTATATGTCATGGCCTTGTGGTATTAATGGAAATGTATGTGACTGATTTTTAGATGATTAATTACTCCGTGCCCTTTGGCATGTCAGGAGTTTCTTTAATGTTCAGAGGGCTTGCTTGCATGTGCCTGGGCTGCTCATCCAGCCCTGTAGCATCTCCCTGCTGCCCTCCCTGTCTATGGCCCCACAGAGAAACCCACGCTGTCAAGGAAATCTTGGGTTTATTACCACATTGGCTGGGCCATGTAGTCAGCAATCTATAAAGAAAGCAGAGTTACTACCGGAGTGGCATCTTTTGACCAGAAATAGCAATGCATGAGACAGACTGAGTGGAAATAATATGTGTATGCATAAATGTAGCCTTCACACTCTGATGGTTACAGTCAGCTTGATGTTTGGGAACAACCTTTGTCTGGAAGTGGGGACAAAAATTTTGACTGGCTTCAAGATGAAGTGAAGTAAGACTGTAATGTGGTGTTGTCTGTCAGAGTAGCAGGTAAAGAGGTGCAGTGCAGGCAGTGCTGAGGGTCTTTTTCTCCTGTGTAGATGAATACAAAGTATAAACAAATTTGCAACAATGGGAAAAAAAATTGATATTTTATCTCTCCGGGTAACTTCTCATTTATCCAAGAAACTCAAAGCCTTATTTTAATGATAAGAGTAAAGTAAAAGCAGAATTATTTCTAAAAATGGAACAGAAAATTTAAGAGCAAAGTTAATAGTAAGGGTTTACCAGATTTTTTTTCATTTGTGTGCTGTTCCAGTTTCAAAACCTTTTTGTTTCCACATTTAAGGCATCATGTGAATGTTTGAGGTTTATCATATAAATCTTTATAAATCATTGAAAGCCCTTTTGGTAATACCTTGTAAGTAATTTAATGCCAGGTTTCAACGGGTTTTAATCAGGGTGAAAGACACAATAATATTTGCCTGGGTACGTCTGGCTAGTTACAGAAGAATTTGCGTCTGTCGCTTTTAAAAATCTTTCTATAATATTGTGCAGTTTTATGCAGCCCATCCATGTTGTCATACACATGTACAGCTTCAGTTTTCAAGTAAATGTGTGCCAAACTGTACGTCACAATTGCCATGGTTTAGTGTGCCTCATGGATTTTTTAATTATACTTTTTTTTAAACATTTGAACTTATATTTGCATTATGAATCAATTTTCTTTTTATTTTCACCTCTCTTTGGGACCTGTCTTTGACCACAAGCAGTCACCCTAACATAATAGACTGTGTATGTTATATGTGCAGCTCAAAATCACATTTCTGAAAGTTATGCATGCATTGGTTTAAAACCTGTTCTTTGGGACCAGTCTTCACTCTATGTGTTATACCTATCTTAAGTTGTATCTTAAGAAGCTTAGGGTAAGCACTTTGTCCTTCTCTTTTGTCACGTTTTTAATGTCTCCCTTGAAGCTAATGAGATTTATGTTTTTGTGAGCTGTTACATACTTAGGTTTATATAGAGCAGTAGAGTTGGAAGGTAATGCTGTATGCAGTGAAGACAAAATGTATTGTATCAGACTTAAGTGTAATTGACAGAGGTATATATATTCAAAATGAAAGACATAAATCATGTTAGTCTGTATTAAATAGTTGAGATACAAATTGGTGTAGGTTTTAATGGATACATTATGTCAGTGGTAGTGCAGGAATATGAAATGGCCATAGTTTTGTATTCTCAAGGTAGTAATTTCTTGTTGCTCAGGATTTATCATGAGATTCTATTGCAGAATTGACACTTCTGAATTCACTAATAAACTGATAATCATGGATTTATAATTGTACTGTATACTGTACATTCCTTGTGAAAACAATTTTAAAAAAATTGTTTATGTTTTTATGAATGAAGGACAGATTCAGCTGGGGCTATCTTTCATGAATCATTTTCAAATACTGTTATGGTGACTATAATTTTTAGTTCTATGAAAGAAAAACTTTGTGCAGATAAACTATTCCTATTACTAGATGTTCAGCCCTTGCATGTGGCTAAACATGGAGAACCATTTAGTATTAAAAAGGTTATCAATAGTGCTTGGTTTTTTATTTGCTGCATTCCAATAGTTTTTGCCCTTTACTTCTGTACATGCCCTAAAAATATAAAATGACAGAATTGCAGCATTAATCTAAATAATGCATTTATGATGTTTGAAAATTCTCTCTGACATCAAGTTTTATATTAAGCTTCATAACAGTTCCCCAGGTTAAATGCAAGTCTCATAAAGGCCGGCTGCAAAGAAATACAGTAATGGTCCTCAAATGCATAAATGGATGTTACAAAGTGGAAGGAAATTACATGGACGTAATGGAGTTGAATTGCAGCAACAAATATCTAAATTAGACATTTAGGATGCAGGACAAAAAATAAGCAACAAAATATTCTGTTGGGAATGTTCTGATGTGAAATATAGGCCAGAAATGCATTTGGTTGTTTTTCATCTCCAGTTCCTATTATTTTTCATACTGAATAATGTCTCATCATTGGTTATCACAGATTCGTTATGAAATCTAGTTGACTAAAGCTAGCTACTGACATTTTTTTTTGCACCACTTGTAAGCAGGGATGTGTGAGAGAAAATGGGGATAGAGAGGTGCCTTTTGTGCTTTTGGACTCATGAGGGCCATGTACTCTTGTCTGCTTTGAGATTTTCTTCAGGAACTACTAAGGCAAGGCAGTGGAGTCCACCTGGAGTTGGTGCAGCAGCCACTCTCCTTCCAGACCTCTAGGGCATGTGGGAAGCCGTATGCCCTTGTTTGCTCTAGCAAAGGGATTCATTTTATTAATAAGACATCCTTCTGTCTCTAGGTATGTAGAATACTAATGTATAGTGTGAGCTCACTTACATGTTGAACATTTGCCAGTTTTCATTATGTTCATTCTAGTTCTGGAGTAACAGTCTATTCACTGCATTTTCTTTCACACTTTTGTCATGTTACTTGAACATTGAATAAAGTTTAGAGGAGAGAAAGAGCTGAACAAGTGTTACTCAAATAATTCCTCAGTTCTCTGAGTTAGTTTTAATTTAACTTGGGACATTTCGAAGATCACTGGCAGCGCCTATGAATAAGCACAAAAGTACATTTTTTTTTCTGCAAGATGCTTAATTTTACCATGTTCACTTTCTACTCAATCTAAATAAAGCAAATATGTTCATCATGATTTTGAGAAATGTTTAAAAAGAAACCACAACAAAATAAAATAAACCCCAAATGTTACAGAATTCCTGTGAGTAATTCCATAACATGTAAGTCAAAGATGATATTTTGGGGATGTTATATGTGAATCTTTAAAATTTAACCTGGAACAGTCAATATCATGAGACTTCCTCTTCAGTTTTCGGATTTTTTTTTTTTTTTTGACTGCAGTGAGAAAAAAGTGCTTGACAAATATGGCCTATATCCATAGATCATATATACACTTATGAAAAATTAGATCTCATAAGATCATCGTCGTTCTTGGGCCTGTGGGGAAAAGGTACTGCTTCTGGTATTCCAATTGATTGTTTTATCATGGCCACACATTGCAAAATGTGTTCTGGGACTTCATTTGTTAGCTGAAATAAATAAGCGATGCTTACAATTGAGTCAGTAAAAGTTTTTCTTCATCTTAGGTTTGTCAGACTTGGGTACTTGAATGGAACTGTGAATTGGAATACTGTGTAAAAGCATCAACTAATACATAAAGGTCTAGATTTACAATTTAGTTGGGGGTTTGGTGACTACAACAGCTAAATTAAATATGCATAGGATTTGATAAGTTGCTTAGGCTTTCTTGTGTGTGTGTGTGTGGTTTATATAATGAAGCTAAAAAGTGAGTTTCTGATCATTCAGCCTGGAGTAGGAGAAACAGAGGTGTATTAATTCAGAGGTCACCTAAAAAGTATGAGTCCTTAGTGCTGTATTTCTGCCTACCTATCTAAGATCAGTGGCACTGTAATACTTAATTAAACTTTGTCAGCTTTTTTGAGAGGTTCAATTGGAAGGTATAAGACAGCAAAAAACTATATTCAGGGATGAATATGAAATATTCAGTGTAGAATATGAAAAATTGAAAAGAAATGTACTTAACTTCATCATAAATAAGAAGTATCCATTCTCACCTTTGCTTTCACTCAACAGCATGCCTGAGAACTGTTTTCTATGTCAATATAAATTTTTTTTTTGAGAGGAAACTTTTAACCTACTTTGCAACGTTTAATTTTTAACCTGACAGTACAGTTCTTGTTAATTGCTTGAAAGTCCTTTAGCTGTCTATTTCCTGATTCTTTCCCAGAGGCATGATTTAATTTTAAAAATCATAGTGTATTCAGCTCTAATTATTGGAGAGCTTGTTCTAGACACATAGTAAGGTATGTTAATGACCAAAAACTGTATCAGCTGGCGTCAATGTCAGTACTACCTCAAGGACACTGTCATTTAGCTTCTATAAAATCTCTGCTAATGTCTTTTAATCTGATGATAGTCAGATTCAGGCAAGCTGCATGGTATTTTTCAGTAATCTTATTGCCTTGTAGTGCAATGCAACTGGAATAAGTCTGGAATAAACTTATGTTCAGAAAATGTTCATTTAATTACAAAAGAGCTGCATACTGTTTCCATTACATATTTGAAAAAACCCAAAACTAACCCCAAAGCCATTTTCATTTTTGCCAGTGAAGTTCCCAAAACTGAAGTTACATTGCATAGCTAAGAATCGGATTTTGTTTTTATTTGATTGTCTTCTGTGTTGTTTATGTGTATATATTATCTAATTAAACATGTCATTTAATAAATAATTTGGTACACTATTGGAATTCAGTGTGCTACTGCTATTAAGTTTCTATCTCTAAAAATATCATATTTATTAAAAATCTTATTAAGATATTTTGTTTTCAACTGAAAAAGCACAGTTTGCTTTATGCTCACAGTCAAAGCTATGTTGGTTTTTTTGGGGCGATTTTTTTTGAGTGAGTTTGTTTTTTTAAAATGACTTTAAAATAGCCAATATACATAAAAATTATTTTTAATGCTGGGGGGGGGGTTTAAGTGATATTACTCTTTTTCATCCAATTCTCAGTCTGAAAATCACTGAATCTTATGTTTGCACTAAAGCTCCAGTAAATACAGAGCCCCAGAGAAATAAATTGTGCCTTCACAATACCAAATCTTCCAATTCTATACGTCTTGTACTCTAGTTGCCTCCAGGTTTTTTTTCCTCTTTTATCAGTAGACTAAGGTGTGGAAATATGGATGTTTCCTTAGCTGATTCTGTTGTCTCTTACAGAAATTTATCAGATCCTCCAAGAAGCACCTCTCTTTATGGCATGACTGCACCAATAGACAGCGTGGTGCTCATACAATCTGACCTTAATGCAAATAGGTGGATTGGAGTAAATTTAGAGTAATACGCCATGAGACCTCCATAATAAATGATTGTCCTATCTTTTTCTGCGGAAAAGCAGTAGAAAATACACAGAACTTCTGTAAGATACATAGACTGAAATCTATCCAGCTCTACCCAGGAGGTGAAATAACAGCATGGTTACAAAATCATAGAGATGCAATCAAGCTTTTACATGGCTAGTGAGAGGTTTTCCATCAGGCTCTTGAATGACTTCTGTCTAGTTGTTCATTCCAGGTGTACTTATTATTTCTGTCTGGCGGAGAAATTGCTGTGAAACCAGTAGCAGGTACTACTATCCCCTAAACATCTTATTAGTGCCTGGCAGTAGACACTTGCAAGCTTCTGGGTTCCCCAAACACATCCTGGGCTGCAGGATCCTTGGGATGGCTGTGTATATTTTTCAGTGAAGGTAACAGCCAAGCTTGTCTGTCACTCTGGTTCACCTTGTCTTTAGTGTCAGACAAGCCTGGTAGTAACACAAAGAATTGCCTTTCCAGCTTGGGATTAGTCTGGTGGATTGAAACTTGGAAACAAAACAAAAGTAGCAAAATAAATCAAGCATATACATCAAATTTTAGTTGTTAATTGGGTACTTTTTCATATACCCACCTTACCAAGTGTTCTTAAGAGCTGTTTTTCAGAGCTGTGTGCCCAGTGTTCATGGAAACTGTTATCTAGGTGACTGCCTGGTACTGAATCCTGCTTTTTCTTTTATTTGTAGCATTTCTTATGGTCTAATTTTCAGGTAGTGGAATCATGCTATAGGCAACTTGCATTCAAAAGTTCGTAGGAGCACAGGAATGTAGTCCCTGAAGAGTATTTATTTGGAAGCAACTTCCTTTTTCCCATCATGTTGTCTCCTCTACTTCCTCCTACATCTCTTTCTGACGATATAATGCATTTCTTTAAATAAATGGAAAAGATACATTTTTTTTTTAATTTGTTTGTTCTGCTGTGTAGTTTTCCATTCTTACTCAGTCTGTTCACTAGAAGATACTGAGCTGTTTGTTTAAACTAGCAGGGAGAACTTAGTTTAGGTATTCTTCACAGTCTCTTGCAGTTTGCAAAATGCCTTGTAGTAATTAAAAAAAAAAAAATTGGGTGTATACTTTGCATTTCCCTTGACTTGGACAGGTTAGCAACTTTCTGTTGAGAACTGCAGCGTGATGCAGTTGAACATACTGCTACCATACACTGTTACACAGACACTTCGCTGAAATTGTCCCTTCAGCTTGTATATTGCCAGCATGGGAATTCAAGTGTTGCATACATCTACCACATTATAGATATAATTATCAGAAGCACAGTTTTGTAATGCAAAGGGAGTGTGGTACCAAGAGTAAGCACTGCCAGATGGTAGGCAATCTATCAGAGCATTTAAAAAGGGTCAGAATTGAAAATGTCTGAAATCCGATGGCTTATTAAGCAGTAGACGTTGAATGTGTGGGAAAAGTGAGAGATGAGTAACCTAACCATGAGGTGCCCACATGACCAAACAGGCTTTTAATTGCATGCATTCTGTCAGTGTTATATGAAATACTTGTTTTTGTTAAATGAAATGTGGTTTTGAAATTTGGAACAGAATATTAAATCCAGTGACATACTGCTGGGTGTTGAAAAGTTCAGCAGGATTTGCACATGTTCTTACTGTTTATTTATTGAAGTAGTGAATTTATTACAATGGTTCATCTCTCTGTAATGGAAAAAGAAGTCCAAAAACAATTTCAGGGTTTTTGTGTTGAAAATAATTTAATCCAGTATGTAATAGTTTTATTATTTCATGTACATATTAATTAGCTAGCTGAGAACTAAGTACAACATAAATTGTGACTGGATCCAATTAAACGTCTCTGGTTTTACATTGCTATTTAAAGGCACTAACTATGAGTTTAAAATTTCTTGGTTCACTTTAAACTGTTCCCTGTTCTTGTTTTCTGAAGTTTTTCTATAGTCTGCACTTGTGTTGTGCTCTGTTGTTCACATGCACACTAATTTTCTTTTGTCAAGAGATGATTCTCATTAAGATAGGTCTGAGGAATACTCTGTCAGTATTATACAATCAGTCAATGTTATTCAGCAATTTCCACCACCATCCCCCTCATTCCCCAGGACTGTATGAGCACTGCTCGATGTGACTGTGGTTGTTTCTGTAATTTCTAAGCTGCAGCCAACTTTTACATTCCACACAGGCTAGACCAAATTTATCTTCCTGTGGAAGGGATGGGAGAGCTGCAGTGAACTTCCACTCCCACACTTGTTCCTCATAGTGCGACAGAGTTCAGGCTTGCTTCAGGGAAGGAGAGCTAGCTTTGTAGCCTGGGAATGCAGGTACCGTGAGTCTGCCTAAAATGGTGGCAGATGTTCCTGCTGGGGCTACTGACTCGTGATTCCACAAAGTGTCACTGAATAGCAGTTCGTCTGCGTTGAGTGTGCACGCTGATTTTGTGCCACTGGCAAAATGAGCAAATGGAATATGATATTTAACTTGGTTTCATGCTTCCAGTGCAAATTTTTCCATTTCTGTGACAACTTTGAAAGTGTCAGTTTTACCCAGTGCTCCGCACATGTGCAGATCTATAGGATGTTAGATGAAGATCCGAGATGGAAGTCAGGAGCCCATCTATCTTTGGATTTCAGGACCTAGATACTTGTAAGCATCTGGACTCCATGCCTGAACATCTTTCAGAATTCCAGTCACAAGGAGCCCAAAGTGGTAAACCTGATTTTTAAAAAACGTCGCCCATGGGTACTGTGCATTTTGCAGAACTAGTGTGTCAGAATAATGTGAATGTGTTTCAGCTTCCATTTTTGTTGTATTATATATTTTGATGTGCAATTTACAGGTCAATATATATTCTAAGATTATGAAGAAAAACTCTGTTAATAATTTTTCACTCTTAATTTCTTGCTGTTCTCCACCAATAAATTATTAATATCTATTTGGCAGTTCTAATTATTACACATCTTTAGTTCAAACACATTTGATTAGTTCATAACTCACTGTTCTCCAAAAAATGAAACATAAATATTTGGCTAAATTAGATTTTGTCTTTCTGAGGAATATTGGCTTGTGACTAAAACCTCTTATGAGATCGTCAAAGTAAAATGTTTTCATTTGCTGAAAGCCAGAAACCTATTTATTATATTTAGACAACTGCATTTTGAGTGAATATGGATGGAAGATAAAGATGGACGTCTGGTGTTTTATTCACCACGGAAAGGGCAGCTCATTTTGTTTTGCTGTGTCAAAAGAACAGTCATCTATCAGTATGGAAGTAAAGAGCTTCCTTGGTATTTTTGTGGTTGTTTATAGTTCAGGTCATGGGTCCCTGACCAAAGTTTCTTTGAGCGCTTATTTTAGAGCTGCTTATCAGTGGCTACAATTATAGGCAACTTTACTTGCACGCAAACACTTCCCTCTGCAACCCCTAACCTGCAGTGGGTGTCTGATGTCAAGACCAGCCCATTGTTAAGGAATACAGACTGTTGTGTTTGAAGACCTGAAGACTGGAGAAGAATTTTTGTGTGAAGAGACTTCAAAGTCATCTGCCAAAGTCACTCCTCCAAAATATAAAGTGTAGAAGCAGATTATTAAATAATTCCCTTTTATATTTTTTTCTGATAAATATTTATAGGTGAGGCATATAACAAAGCCTGTAGTTAAGTTTGAATAAATTTTCAAATCTTAATATCTTTAGCAATCTTTCATTTTTCAGTCTAAAAACTGACATGTTATTCTGATGCCTAAAGTGACTTGCTCTCTTACAAGAATGAATAAAGGCAGTGTGGAGGAAAAAACTTTTATCTAGTGTACGTATTTTGTATAACAACTCCATTTTGGATGATTCTGTCTCAATGAAGATAGAACAGAATTTTAAATTAATCTAGGTCTTGGTAAAATGTATCTTCCAGTGGCTCAATAACCATTTCATATGAAAAAATTAAAACAAAGCACTTAACAAATGTGTTTCAAGCAAATAATCTCCTGTAATTCAATAAGTACTTTCTACACATAGTTTGTAAATTTAATACATACTGTTTTTAGGATCTCGACCATCTATGTCATTATTGCATATACCTGTGATAAAATGTAATAAACCCTCATGTTTCCTTGCAACCAAGCAGTGGAAATGACCTGCTGTACTGCTGGCAAAGGTACACGGGAAGGAGAAAAAGCACCAATGCATGTAAAGGTGCATCTCCTGGAATGCTTCATATTGTGGGCTATCTCCTGTTTTGCAGATCACAAAGCCATTTAAATACTGAGTTCACATATGCTGGTTTGGGGTTTTTTTTGAAGGAATTTTTTTGTTTCCTTTTTTTAAGAATAACCAAAGCAATCATTGAAAAAAAACCCCCTCCGTCTCCTTATGTTGAATTAAATTGCAAAAGGGCCGTTCAGCAATTGCATTCCATTACACTGACCAATGTTCATAAATATCGGTGATGGATTTTACATCCCCAGAAACTTGGTTTGTATTCCAAAGCTCCACCCCTGGCTGAGCTGCACATGAAGCTTTGCTCAGCCCAGCTTGCGTAGAGCTTGCTGGAGCGTTAGAGGGTAAACAGCACAAAAAGACGAGGAGGGGAGCAGAAACAGAGCTGACAAGGCCTCAGTTACTTAGGCAGTAACCAGAGCATCTCTGAGCATAATGTTTGCTCTTTCTTGTTTACTTTGTTTGCTCTTCTGGGTTTTCCTTTTTGTTTTAAGCAAGTGAATATCGGGTCTATCTGATCACTGCTCTGTCTAGCTGTATAATGCGCTGATTTGTTTTGGCAATGCAGGCAGAGTGCTACGCTGTCAAAAGGATGGTAACACTGGGATGTGCAGTATGCAAATTGGGAAGTTATAAAGAAATGTTAAAATCAACATTGCATCTCTCAATACTGTGGAAGGCAAATGGCTAGCACAGAGATATGAATACAAGCTGAGTAATTAGAAAAGTGGGGTGCATCCCCCTGTAAAAAGGTGTTAATAATAAATATACATGGGGAAAGGTATAATCAAGCTTGTGAAAGATTACTCCTTTCCTTTCTTACGTGTTGTGCACACTGTATTTTCAATTAGTTGATATTTTGGATAAATTGATATGATTAGTTCAGTTAATAAAATTACTAAAATAACAATTCCACAATCATACAATTTTCAGTGTATTTGAGTGTGTTCCTAAGTGTCTCTTTTATCTGCTTAGGAATTAAAATTGTTCAGCATGGATGTGGAAAATGCAGAATAATTTTCTTCCTCTGCGGGTGGGGATTTGAACCTGTACATTTACTATGCGTAGCACTTCTGGTATGGATACTTTCAATAACAATATCACCTCTCAGAGTTGTTCTGCTTTGGTGGAGCAGAGAACTGAGAACGCCTCTCCTGTCTCGTGCTTGCCTTCCTTGGGAACAAGGTTTTGTTCCTGCTCTAGTTTATATTTGTTTAGGCAAAGAGAACATGTCAGCAGCATACCTCACTTCAGGAGGCACCGTATGGCTTGGGGAAAGTGAATTCCTTGAGGTGTGGGAGATCCTGGGCTCAGCTGCCTACAGATAGATGAGGAAACTCCAATGGATGTTCACAGGTGTTGGTGAAAGCTTGAGGTGTTCAGTTATTTTTTGAAAGGAGGATGCATGTGACATGACCCTAATTATTTACCATGTTGCTGTGCCATGAACTTGATATTTCTCTTTGCTTTTCTAAAAATTGTCTGAAATATATTTGAATCTTTTTCATCAAAGTAAAAATTAATAAAAGTATCCTTTTAATTTGATTTGAACACTGATTCATCAATTTCTGATGTTATTTTCAGAACAAACAAGTTATTAATATATTTTCTAAAATATGAATTAGTTTTATTACCATTTGAAGCAAATTATTTACCACAGTGTGGTATTCATGGATTATAATAAAAGAATTTACTCATTCTTAGGTGTACTTCCATTGATTTAAAAGGGTTGAAATATCAGTACTTATTTTTATATTCAAGGAAACATAAGCTTTGTAGCCAAAAGTCAGCTATAAATAGTTGTAAAAGGGAATAATAATTAAACTATATATAAATATATATATATATATATATATA